>JAAIIK010000059.1:1065191-1077919 GCA_014706435.1 Silurus glanis | reverse complement strand
CACACACACACACACACACACACACACACACACACACACACACACACTTGCACTTCTGCAAATCCTAGTGAATGTGTGGGAGTTCATAGTTGCATCAAAAACATAATCAAAACCCATTTTCACAGATGTGTGCTGAGCGGAATGTGGGAATTGGTTTGTGTAATGTTTGTGGGTCCAAGCGTTACTGCTGTGATGCAGGACACTCGAAAGACATTTGTACACACAAGACACCTAGGTGTAGCCATTAAGGAATTGGCTCTGCACGGGACAAGAAAAGACTTTTCTCCCGGGGGATTGTGGGAAATCCTCACCAATTTGAGTTAATCCAGTAAAAAAAAAAATAGGATAATCCTTGAGGCAGAAGGGGTGAAAAACATAGCTTTTATCTAGTATTTTAATTACTTTTTCTACATATGTGAACCACCACAGAACCATCTGTTCTGAATGGAAATCTGCCTTAAGGTCTTAAAATACATTCGATAGCTGTGTAAGGAGAAAATGTATTTTCTAATTAGACAAATTTCAGACTGATGGAATTCATAGCTGCTTACCTAATAACTTCTCCATTTTACTTGCCAGTTGTAAATTTACAGATCCATTTTTCTGTTTGATTTACAGGAAGGTGAATTTGGTGACAATTTATTCTATGCAGCTTTCTCTCTCTCTGTCTCTCTCAATGAGATAAGTACAGGTCTATTCTATATGCTGCTTGTGGCAGTCTGTAGAGTCATTTAGACCCAATAAAAAATGTATTCTCAAATTATATACTTAAATTATACCTACCAAGAGAGAAACAGAGATGAAAAGGAAGGAGTTAGGAGCATCATCAGATCAGGGAATATATGAAATAATGATGGTGCATTTTAGTCTCTGGTGGTTTTAGCTAATAGGAGGGAAGAAGAAATGAACAGAAATGCAACACAGGCTGTACTAAATCAGTTATAGCCCGTAGTTTAGCATGAATAAAATGTTTAAAGAAATGAAGGAAAGAAAGAAAGAAAAAAAGAAAAAGAAAGAACGTTAGAATTTTATATCAGAATAAGTCTATATTATAGACAAATAAATACATAAATGTTTTGTTGTATTTGTGTATATTGTCTTAATATAAACTACTAAACATAGGTATGTTAATCATTATTATTATTATTATTATTATTATTATTATTATTATTATTATTATTATTATTATTATAGAAATCAATTCATGTTCACACCTCAAAAATCTGAAAAAAAGATTGTTTCCTTGTATTAAGGAAAAAATTATATTAAAAAGTGGCTGCCACTACTTCCACTTCTATTAAATACAACAAAAAAATCTTACACTCTCAGATCCCACAATAATAATGAACTAAAATAATGATTTAGACAGAAAGTAAACCTCAGTTAATGAGTAACACAAGCATGTCTTAACTGATGAATTTGCAATTGTTTGGGGTAAATAGAACATTATGTACTTTTTTTTTTTCCATGTTATTTAGATTTTATTTGGTTGTTGTGGCATTTAGCAGCTGCGTCTCCCAGAAGCCTGTATGTTTCCTCCTCTGCTGATGAACAGGATGATTGTGCTTTCTGTCGTGAGAAAGCTGTCCTTGTAGTGTAGGCTCGTCACGTTCATCTCAGTCATCCGGTTGCACTGCGGAAGACAATGAGATGTCACCTAGCTGCCATGACTGACACCCAGGTCAAAAAAACACACTCCCACACGCATACACACACAAGCTGCTTACCTGAGAGGGTCTTCAGCTGTCACACAGGCTGTACACAAGCTGACAGCATCCTTCACATAAACACCCCCACACACAGAGCGACTGAACAGGAAGAACAAGCTTCAATTCAATGACACACTTCATCCAGCTTCTCATGTCCAGCTTGATGGTGTTAAATATGACAAGGTGACTTTGCAGTGACAACTGTCTGTTTTGCGACATTTCACGCGCAAAAAGATTTTGTGTTAGAGGTTAGCTATAAGCTAGCATAGAAAAAATGTTTTATACAGCCAGTATAGAGCTAGCATAGAAAAGTGTTTCATACAGCCAGTTTTGTTTTGTTTGGAAATTTCATCAATCTATTGTAAGTGACCAAATATTTTTTATTTCAGTCATAACATCTAAAATATTGCCTGATATATCTACTCTACATTACTTTTTATAGTAACAGTGTCTACTAAATTGTATAAAACACTTTTGCTAGCAAGAAAGAAGGCCATGAACTGAGAAATGTGCCACTACAATATGAATTGAAAATAGACAATTCTGAATTAATTCGTTTGGAAGTAGATTCTTATTTTCTTTTTTGTTTTTTTTTGCATATAAATGAACGAAAAACGGTGCCTAAATTAATTTTAACATTAAAATTAGATCTTTGAGCAAATATTAAGGATGCATTGAGATGCCATGACTGCAAGCTGAGATTCTCAATGCAGACTTATGCAAGCAGAGCTTTACCTAATGTACAAAACAAAATCCCCACCATGATTCTTACATAAAACATTAGGAGTTGATTTATCTGCTGGTTGTGTTCCACTGAAATCAAATTTTAAGTGCTGATATATACACACAATCACATCCATATGTGCCTCTTTCCAAAACTGTTGCCACATAGTTGGAAGCACAAAATGTATTTATTTTTTATGCCATGTGTATGCAGTAGAATTTCTAATCACTGGAACTAAGAGACCCAAACCAGTTCCAGCAATAGAAAGAAAGAGCCTTTATATGTCACATATACATTATTCTTTCACATATCCCAGCTTGTTAGAAAGCTGGGGTGATAGTGTAAAGTCAGTCATGATACAGTGCCCCTTTAAGCAGAGCATGTTAAGGGCCTTGCTCAAGGACCCAACAGTGGCAACACTTGTGTCGTCGACCCCTGACTTTCTAATGAGCAACCCAGAGCCTTAACTATTGAGTCACCACTGCCTTAATACTCTAGTGTCCTCTGACCTCAATCTCACTGCACCCCAGACCTCTTCACCTGATAGAAGTGCCTGAACTGACTAATGCTTTGTGGCTGAATGAACAAAAATCCCCATAGCCTTGCTCCAAAATCTAAAATGCTTTCCAGAGGAATAGAGGTTATTGTAACAGTAAAAAAAGTGTTAAATCTGGAACAGATTGCTCAAAAGGCACATATATATGCAATAATAACAATAACAGTTAATAAAGATTTAATGGAAATGTACTATAACACATTTAAAACCATGTAATATTACCTACGTGCAATATGTTTGAAAGCGTAACTACTTATTGGTGGTCTCTTTTTCTTTTTCTTTTGTATTTATACACTGTAATGTACATAATTCAATTCAATTCAATTCATTTTTATTTGTATAGCGCTTTTAACAATGAACATTGTCTCAAAGCAGCTTTACACAGATAATGTGGTGATTAAAAGTGAATATGTTCTTCATAAGTAAGTTTGTCCCTGATGAGCAAGCCGGTGGCGACTGTGGCAAGGAAAAACTCCCCGAGATGGCATAAGCAAGAAACCTTGAGAGGAACCAGACTCAAGAGGGAACCCGTCCTCATCTGGGTTGCACCGAATGTCCATTTATAGCAGATATACGACGTTGCGGGGTGCAGTGATGATGATCAGAAGTGAAAAGAAGTCCTGAGTCAGTGTAGGAGACTGTTGACATTAACTACAGTCCAATACATCCTCAAAGCTCCTGTTCTTACTCCGGAATTTCATACTTGTATTATGTCTCTTCTTTTTTTCAGATTTCTTTTTCTTTGCTGCTGTAACACATACATTTCCACACTGTGGGATGAATAAAGGTATATCTTATCTTATAGGTGTGATAGTCTGGTGTCCATAAACGTTTGGCAATTTGATATACGTCTAGCAGTTTTTTTTTTTTTTTTTAAAGATTAAAAACACAATAAAGGTTTAATATTTGGCATTCACTTTAGCTTATTAGTAGAAATCTGCAGTTAATAGTTTTCGCAGTGTGACACTTAATCATATTCATGGGTCCAACAAAGTAATAGATTTACATCATGCCACAAACTGTTTTGGAATATGACTGTGTGAGTGCTGTTGAGTAAAAAGAGCGACGAGGAAAGGAAAAGAGTGGATGCATTTTGAGAGTGATAGCCTTTGTGCCTCACTTTGTTGTCAGCTTCTGAGCCTCTGCACTGATTTTCCCAATTATGAGCTGCTACGAGCCGAGTGAAGGTGGCAGTAATCATCTTACCCTCAGCTGGAGTAAATGAACTCTTCACTATTCAGACTCCCCTGCTGATGGTAAGACATCCTTATGACAGTGGTGTGATTGCCCAGCATGAGCTGATTGGCTTCGTTGCGAGATGAAAATGATATTTTTATGGACTTTAGGAGTTAAAATGTGTCACGATGTGATGGCAAGTGCATAGCTGCAATTACTTGTACATTAGAAGAGATGGCATGCATTGGGATTTAAATCGGGGAAACTAATGTATGAGTGTGTTTGGATAGTAATAATGTGACTTCAGGTTTCTTAGATATCGTTATATGATAGTTATATAATAATATAAATTGTAAGTTTAAAATCTGATCTTTTTTTTTTACAATACAATGTGAAGGATATGATTCATTTTGAATTGATTCACAGTAAATTGTAGCAATTGTTTAGAATTAAATTTCTATTATAAACAATGATTATACAATAATCCCCCGAAAAAAACGCGATAAACGGACACCACCCCAAAAATGCTTTTGTTTTTATTGTTTAAGCCGTAAATCATGCTCCCGCATACTTTAAACACACACAGCAAACATTTCCTAGAATACAGTAATTATATTTTTATTAATAAATGTTATTATTTCAACATAAAACTCCAATAAAAACAATTCCCTATACGTTTTTTGGTCTATCGTGCTATCCGTTAGAGACCAGGAAAATCAGCGAAACACATTAATTATGTGGCAAACGCAATTCCGCGAAAACCGGGGGCGCAAGATTTGAGCCGCGCTAAAGCGGGGACGGAATTACAGGGATTACTGTATTATAAAACTGTCTGTATAAAACTACATAAACTAAATATTGCTATGAACACTAGATTAATGTTAATAAAATGCCATACAATGCATGCCTTGAAATAAAAAAAATCCACTAAATTTATACCCAAAATGTTAAATTAGAGAAAAAAAAAAGCACCAGCCAGGGGGATTTTAAAAAACAAAACACTGCAGCATAAAGCTCCAAAGTCGGCTAAAATGCCCTGTCTGAGACAGAAGAATATTTATGAATGAAGTACTAAGTTTTTTTTTACTCTTTTAACATGTTTGTGTGACTGTTGGACTCTAGAATCTGGAGCTTTCAGGCTACTGTTCACTTCAAAAGTGCAATTGATTCCTGTCTTAGCAATGAGACACTGGAACTTTGGGTTGATTGTTCGCACTGACAGAGTTGCAGAGTAATGTAGGCTCAAATGATCTCACTCACAGACACACACCTCACTGTCTGTTGAAAGGGTGTTAGTGTGTGAAGCATGTGCCAGATGATGAATAGTGAACATTAGATTCACTGGAGACTGACAGCTCTCATGATTAAAGACCTCAACCTCTCAGATAGGGGAAAATAGAAGTGCAAACGCCAAAGTTTGGTGGGATGGGGGGGGATGGTCGGTTGCATCTGTTTTCGTTTTGGCAGATTAGATTAGATTAGATTATAACTCTAAAAAATGTATGCCATTTAGCAGTAAATGTTCATGTCGGCATCATATCAGATGCATATGCCTATTTCTACTCTTATGTATTTTTCACTGACATATAATAATGTAAAATAAATAAAATCCTTTTATTCACTTTTATATCAATTACACAAACATAGAATGTGAAGGTCAGTGATGATATCCAAGTGGTTTGAGCTAAATTATTTGGTAACCTGCATAAGGGCTTTTAACACATTCATAAGGCATGCATAAATCTTTTATAATGTAAAGCTGGAGAACTGATGAAAGGCTTATGTAAAAAAAAAAAAAAAAAAAAAACAGAAAGGTTAAAGTTTTGCAAGCCTCCGTTATTGCATAATAAAAGATTTATGCAGTGCTTATGAATGTCAATATAAATGTCGAACAAAGTAATCCTTAAATTAAACATTAACATTTATGTTATTTAATCTGATCACTCGGATCTAATGTGTTGAATCACACAATATTGTTTCAACAAATATAAAACAAAAAAGGAAAAACACGCATATACTTCACTGACCATGCCATTTATTACAAACACATAAAGGGCTCCTTTATATGCATTCAAAAAGCAGTCATTATTTTTTACTGCATCAGGCAATGAAGCATTTATTACAGAGGACTGTAGAAAAATAAAATAACATTCTTTAGACATGTACATAAAATAAAATAACCATAATGTCACACAACAATAGGTTTAAAAAAAAAAAAAAAAAAAAAAAACAGGAAACAGGAACGTTTTTTTATGTTTGATATTTATTTGTTCTTCAGATTTCTTTAACAAATGCACAGACAGATGAACGAAATGCAGGATATTATCTAAATATTAGATCTAACCTGTTCTGAACACTAGGACATAATTTTACTTTCCTTGCAACCAATATTACTTTTGCATGTTATACTAATTAGTTTTTTTTTTTTACCCGCCATATTGTACATCAGTCCAGTGCAGTCCAAAGCAAAAGGACTTGTATTCTAACTGTTGTTTTTTTTTTTATTTTCTATTCATCTAATTTGAGCACATTCGAAAAAGTTTCTTTCTTTCTTATTCAGTGGTTAATAGACAATGATGCCATTTCGATCGACCAACTCTAACAGGCCAGTGTAGTTGGGTGATGATTACCAGCCATTGAAATAAGCCTGGGTAAGTGTGATGTAAATTCACCAGGGCTTCATTTTCCAAGACTGCACCTTCATCATTTATCCATGCAGAAAGAGAGATCTTTCTGTGTGTCCATGTATCCAATTTTTAAGGGACTAGTGGTCCATTGGAATAACTTAAAGACCCTCTCTCTCTATCTCTCTCTCTCTCTCCCTCTATCTATGTGTGTGGTTTGTACTATTTTATTTCCCTTCTTGATTGTAGAGATAAATGAAGACCACACTGGCGGTAAGTTACAATGCAGTAACATTACTATAAATGCTTTTCTGTGATTTACTTGTACAGCAGAATGGAGCAATATACAACAAGTGTGCCAGGTATTCCTTTTTATCAGCAAAGCCTTACATTTGCAAAGACAGTATATACTGCAAAATAGCCTTGCTTTCACTTATGTCAATTATCAAATACTTCATAATTGCATGTAAAGAACAACTTCCATTTTATCTAATATATATATATATATATATATATATATATATATATATTATATCTCTTGACTTGACTTCTTGTCTTGACTTGAGTAGGGCTGTCAGTTGATTGAAATATTATTAGATTCATAATATTATAATATAATATTATTAGATATTAGATTAATCACATTATTGCTACAGATTGTTATCTGTTCTAAATGTACCTTAAATTAATACTTTTCAAGTTTTTAATACTATAATCAAATGGGCATGGACCAATATTAATGCATTTACATTTACATTTGCGGCATTTAGCGGACGCCATTATCCAGAGCGACGTACAAAAGTGCTTTAAGTCTCTAGCAATGAATAAATCTACACTGGCACGCAAGATTACAAACTTAATATAAATATAACTCTTGAATTCTACAAAGCAAACTTGGAAAGTGCTAATTTAAGTATTTCAGAAAGAGGTAGGTCTTCAATCGTCGCTTGAAGATAGCCAGGGAAGTTCATTCTACCACCTCGGTGCCAGAACAGAGAAGAACCTTGAAGTATACTTACCTCTCATTCTGAGAGAAGGTGGTACCAGTCGAGCAGTGCTGGAGGATCTCAGACAGCGTGGTGCAGTGCGAGATGTGATGAGGTCTCTGAGGTAAGATGGTGCTGGTCCATTTTTGGCCTTGTAGGCAAGCATCAGTCTTTTGAATCTGATACGTGCAGCTACAATTATATAATATTATATATATATATATATTTATATTATTATTATTATTATTATTTTTTTTTTTACAATCAGTAGCAGACCAGGCATTTCACACCTAGGCCTTCAGATGTGTTCTATTATCTGAATTGATCCACCTCTTACTACTAGCATTATGATGCCAAGGCTATAGAAACCATTAATATTAATAAAGAAAAGTAATATAACGTAATAAGATATGACATGCAGTTATCTCATACAATGTAAAGGAATGCTTTTTCTAAATCAAGAAACCCAATCAACAATTCAACATGTTTTCTTTCATTGCAGCCACAGCTGCACTACCCACTTACATCATCTCCAGCAGAAGCATAAATATTAGCCTCATAAAATTATCCCACACATTACAGAGTCCTTGGGGACTAAATTGCATTTGCATTATGGATAGGTTGGTAGTTGCCACTGATGGGCTGTTGAGCAAGACCATTAACCCTAAACTCTCAGTTGCATAAATGAGATAACTAATGTGACTAATGACTAATGTTTGTATAAGGCTTTATTCCAATTGCCATAGATGTAAGTGTAAAAGGATTGTATATTGTTTTACCTTATTGCAAGGAGGGTAAAAACATTAAAGGCTAATTATCTAAAAATCTTTATTTTTAACCAAGGTACAAACATACATTATCAGGCTTGATATTACGGGATCCCAGAGGCTCCACCTCCCAAAGATTGAAGGTGGGGTTATATCTAAATGCTTAAAAGTATTTGAATGATATTATAGATAAATTTAGACATCAAACCGAACTGTTCCCTGTTGTTTATTCAAAAGTAAATACAGTATGTAGTTTATGTTTTAATGCTTTTATAAGATAGTTCTGTTACTCATTGCTTTGGTAACTGTATAAATTAAACAAGAAAAAATAGAATCCATAGTAATAATAAAATGTTTGAATAAAGTTTGTGGCATAAATAAAACTCACGTTGCAGTTATGCCACTAATGGCTTCTGCTTACTTTAGAAAAGTTCTTTTGCACTTTCCAGTCTGTTCACATTTGTGATAAGTCTTCCTTTATCTGCATTCTCACTCTCTTATTCTCTTACCCACACACACACTCACAGCAGAAAGAGCTCTAGTCTCCTTATCTCTTGCTGAACCTTAATTAACAGTAAGACCAGGCTATTACAGGCCAATATCCCTTGTCACAGAGGCACAAAGCCTGCCCCCTCCAGCCTCTCATGCCACCGCCCTCCAAACTCGCACCAGCCGGCCACGAAAGAGCAGCCCATCTCTGAGAGACAATACTCTCTCGTATAACACTATTCTGTTCTGTAATTGCTTTGTGTCTCCTGAGAGGGGACCTGAACCAGACAGGTTTTCTGTCTCTGACCTCGGAGGGGACTAGCAACCTCAAAATGTACAGAGGAATTCTAACCTGACCCAAGCAATCTGTCTCAGAAACCAAATCCATTTACAATCCCAAGTCTTCTTCCTGAAGCAAACTTATACCTTTAATAACCTGAATAAGAATTAATATATGTAAATTTGACTTTCATTATTACATTTTTTGTTAAATTGCATAATACGTAATAGCAATATTACGCAGATACAATTATACTTTAGTAAATAGAACGTAGGCATTGCTTGGCTAATGCTGCTTATCTTGCCTTTTTCCATTGATAATTCTGGTAATAATTAGCTAGAAGGCATTATATTATATTCTACATTTTCCAATAAACCAAAAATTTTGCAAATTAAAAAATAATGATAAAGATTTGCATATTCTCCATTAACAATGATTACATGTACCTCATGCAATACAATTTGTGTAATCAGGTCAAACTATGACATATGCTGTCATAATTTGACAGCAAATATACTTTATTATCAGAATTTAGAAGCATGTGGTTCCTATGTTTTCTTTACTGAGCTGAAGCTGAAGAAGTGATAGATACAAGTGGGCTTGAATGAAAAAAACTGAATATAAATTGCACTTTTGTTAGGCTCTGAATCTCTCTTGATAAAAAAAAAAACTGATAATGGTCTGTCAAATAAGATCGGAACAAGGCAAGAGCTCTAACCTGTGTCTTCTAACATGTTCATTAAAATAGAATGGTGTCAGGCACTGCCCTCAAGTCCACCAATAGAAGAGCATATGCTGAAATGAGATGAGCTGTAGGTCATTTTAGTGCATTATGTTGTTTCTGGAAAGCAGACTGAAATACATGGTCATTATTTCTATTAAAAAAATAATATTAAGTACACTATACAGACAGTATAGTTTTTTACTGTCTGTATAGTGATTTTGTATTTTTTATACTGATTTTGTGGAAACCTGACCATTAGATTTATATGTGCTTTTTGAACATCACATTCCACATTTAGACCCCTTTTACTGCTACCTCCACTCTTCTGGGAAGAAGTTCACTAGATTTTGGAGTGTGTTTTCAAAGGTTTGTGCTCATTCACCCACAAGGGTTTTAGTAAGATCATGTACTGATGTAGGGTGAGGTGAATTTGGGTGCAGTCGGAATTCCAGTTCATCCCAAAAGTGTTCAGTAGGATTGAGGAAATAACTCTGTAGCAAAACACTCAAGATCTACCACGTCAATCCATATTGTCATGCTGGAATAGTTTGGGATTTTTCAAATAAAGGAAAGGGATATTTTAATGCAACCGCATCCAAAGACATGCTATATAATTGTGTATAGGACTGATACTTTGTTGAAACAGTTTGGGGAAGAACCTTATATGGCTGAAGAAGTCTGGTGTCCTAATACTTTTGTCCATTTAGTGTATATGGAATAATTTCTTTGTCTAGTGTAATTTTAATTATGCAAAAACGATCACTACTCTGAAATACGATCTGCAAATCTGCATTTATGATTTTTTAATACAATCCCCGTATTCCATCTTCACCACTTTATTAACATTTTTAAACAATGGCTATTGTGATTAGGGATCAGTATAATTATAAAATTGGCACTCTTACAAGTTATTAGTTATTCTTCTAAAATGCAATATTTTTACCACCGAGCCTGAAACTTGATATGGAATGTTCCAGAAAGCTGAATAGGCTCAATGTGTGCATGGAGAGTTGAAAGAAAAAAAAAAAAAAAAAAAACAAGGTTAAAAACATCAATGTCAAGTTACAGATTTACAAATTTACAGATTTACAGATTTTTTTTGTCATTTTTTTATTTCTTATTTTTTTATCAAATACATATTTCCACAGTACCTTTACAGAAACTCTTCACAAGTAACACCGCATTCTGGCTGCCACCATCCCTTGTTCTTATTGGGTGCACCAAACAAGTTCTGTAAATTATCTTGTTTTATTAAAACCAGATCTTTTAGCTCCGTTTCACCTCAGAGGAAACTAGCCAGCTGTGCCAAACACATTGACATTTTTTTTAACAATGCTTTTGAGAAACAGTATTGTTAGTTTTAAACACTATGCCAGATGTTTATCTGTAGTTTTAAACTCAGTCTTGGTTGTGAATGTGAAAGTCATATCATAGTCAGAAAAAAATATGGTGTGCCCAAATCTAATGTTGGGTGCCCTAATTGAAAGACTGCACACTTCTGAGACAAAGAATGCTATTATGGCACTCTATGTGGTTAGATTTTTGGACCAAATTTGAGATGATTACTATAATAGTACAATAAATCTATTTCTCAATCTACTTTTCAATGACAGTTCTAACAAAAGCCTCACCATCACTCTGATGAGAGAATAACATTGTACATATAAATCTAAGTGATTTGCTTGTCTTATAGCTATAGTCATATTAGTGATTGCACTTTGTCACAAAGCTTACAGTCTACAAAATATTTTACTTATGGTGACTTACTAACAGATAACTACCATGGCCTTAGCTAGCTATATCATTCCAAACTGTAGTCCAGCTGTGCTGAACACTATAATGCATTTACTTATTCAGGAGTCATGCTCAGGGTTGAAATTACACTAGAAACCAACAATGAATGAACATCACATGTGTTGCCAGACTGAAGATACTGTGTTCCATGGAGCTCTGAACCAGTATAAGGCATATTGGTTTACACAAAAGAGGGTCTGCCGAACCTCTTAACCCAGCACATGAACTCTACATAACAAATCAATTATATTTTAGCAGGATTATTTTAAACAGTTAATTTTATAAACAATTTCATCAAGTTCCAGCTCTTAAACAAGCTCCTAACTAGTTAATTCCTAGCTACCCATGATTTGTATCCATTTCTCTTTTTCTGCCTTTTTGCACACAAAAGATCAAAACTCTTAATCGCTGTTTCTTCGTGAGCTTTTGACCTTAGTTGCATTGCCAGTGTTTTGCATTGTGTGCTATATATTTATTTATTTATTGTCGTTATGTGTCCATTGTTTGTGTGTGTGTGTGTGTGTGTGTGTGTGTGTGTGTGTGTGTGTGTGTGTGTGTGTGTGCGCGCATGTGTATGAGGCACAGTTGTGAATTCTATAAGGATTCCTTCATATCTGTATATTCAGTTGTATAGATAAAATGCCTTGTGTGCTTATGCCAAAGCGACATGAATTAGACACGTGGGTGGCAATGAAACACTGTGATGGACAGATGTAGAATGCCTCTAGGTCTTGCAAAAACACATCCTTTTTACAGCTATGTGAATGCCTTATGTAACACACATTTTCAATCACACACACAGCCAAACACGAAAAAGAAGCCCAACTTTTTAAACAAATTACTGAAAATTTTTACATTATTATTATTATTATTATTATTATTATTATTATTATTATTAT
>JAAIIK010000059.1:1042137-1052913 GCA_014706435.1 Silurus glanis | reverse complement strand
AGATAGATAGATAGATAGATAGATAGATAGATAGATAGATAGATAGATAGATAGATAGATAGATAGATAGATAGATAGATAGATAGATAGATAGATAGATAGATAGATAGATACCTGCACTAGCGTCTAGCAGTGTTGTGAAGGTTGTGAAGGTTTTTCCTTCACAAAAAGAGGTACAGCGCTACAGGAGACTGTTCCAGTTTAGCATTTTTTGTTATTTGTTTCCAAAGTCACTTTTTATAAATCAGTATGAACATTGAACAAGTGTCATGACACAATATTATAACTTTATGCCATTAGTAAATGGTTCATATAGGCATGTATAAGACCAATTTTGTCAGTTGTCATGCAGTAGTTTGGAGAATGCCATAACACAAATGAATATCTTATATATATATATATATATATATATATATATATATATATATATATATATATATATATATATATATATATACACACAGTATATATCTGTCTCTTGTAATTAAAGACTAATGGATGTGTCATATATTTATTAATAACATCCCAGCTAACAATTAAAATTTTTCTAACATTGTTTTTTATCCATTTTTTATATCCATTCTTTATAATGTTGGCAAAACGTTATTTTAAGGTTAGCATAACATTCCTGTGACGTTCTTTCCACCTAAATGTGACCAAAAATTCAACATTCTATGAACATTCATTATTTTTTCTAACATTCCAAAAACGTTCAAATGCCCAGTTTCTCTTATTGTTGACAGAACGTTATTTTAAGGTTAGCACATTCTTTCCACCTAAATTTTATTACCGATACAACATTTTATGAACGTTATTTTGAAATATTCCAAAAATGTTCGAATGTCGTCGTCATCTCCCCCCGTTTTTTTATTTTTTTTATTAGCAGAATGCTACTTTATGGTTAGCATAACATTCCTGCAATGTTCATTCCACCTAAATTGTATTAAAAAATAAAACATTTTATGAAAGTTATTTTGGAATATTCCAAAAACATTAAAATGTCCAGTTTCTTTAATGTTACAGAAATTGTTTAATGTTAGTACAACATTATATATATTTTTAATTAATAATTAGTGTGGATATTCCATATAATTGAACCCTTTAGTTATTTATGATCTGTGTATTGAGAACTACAAATATTAAATCACAAAAGATACAATAGGTAGATTACAAAAATTCAAGAACACAATATATAGCAGTCAGCTGAAAATAAATACTTTAAATTTAAATTAAGAAGAAAAAAGTAGTGTCATGGTGCTATTTTGCCACATAGTAAGTAAATTTTTTTGTACGCAGTTATTACAAATATTTTGTTTATCCTTGATTATTTGAAGCATCTTTCAAGCAAGTATAAACCGTTACTATAGAAACAATAACATATTAGAACAGCGCATAAATATTAATCTATCGTTACAACTGGAGCTACTGTCAGAGCCACACCACTTCTGGCCAATCAGATTCAAGCATTCAATTCTACTGTGATACACTGTAATAGTATATTAACCTATAGTGTGTTATAAAGGAGGCCATCATATATCTCATTTCCAGCATCAACATGTCCAAAATTGTTATCTAGTACTGTAGCTATATAAGATTATCCTCACATGGCAACTAAAAAATATGATTTGAGTAGTTTATTTGCAAAGTGATATTTAATTCATCTATTTGCACACACAAATGCAGAATGCAAAATCGCTGCTACTGACTCAAGTCTCGGGCTTCTATATTGATCTTTCTAACCAAACATAAAATCTCATTGTGCTATTTAAAGTACACTTCAAAGACAGTAGATGCTTATTAGATTTACAGCCTTCTGCACTTTGTTACCTCAACATGGGAAACATTTTTTGCCTTTCCTTCTCTCTTATGTGCATGTGTTTGTGTGCGTGTGTGTTGTGTGTAATCGATTGCCAAAGTGCAGGTGCGATTGTTTGAGTATCTGTGGGTGTCGGCCTGCCGGGCTTCCAGGCATTGATCATACTATAAAAAGGCAACATTATCCTTTATGGTTGGATAGCTTAACACCCCGAGTCCCCCACAGTCTCTCTAAATGTGCAGGAAAAATTGATCAGTGAAACATAGACAGTAATTTACTGTGTGTTTGGGTCCTTCCCGAGTAGTTTAATGTTAAAGACTCTAATATAAAGTCCTGGGACGTGTTTTATTCAGCATACCGACTGGACTGTAGATTGAGAGGGAAACAAGGGGTTAGCATTCACACAGGATGGTTGATAAGGTTGTATATTTCTAACTAAACACTTAGAGATGATTAGGGACAAGTTTTAGTCTTTACGTTTCATCTCTTTACATACTCTTATTGAATCATAACTAGATTTTAAGACGTGGTCGGGAAAAAAAAGCTTGTGGGAATTTATTCGAAAGAACATCTTTTTAAAGACATAGGCAGAACATGTTTATATTTAAAAGAATGAACATGAAGACAAATGCAGGAGGTATATTTAGGATACATTTTGGAGCCCTCTTCTGCCTCTGAAATAAATCGCAATTAAAACACAGATAAGCCCCATAAACCCTCAAACATCTGTTTAATACAAAAATCAGAAAACTACTAAAATATACTGCAAGAATTACTTTTTTTTGTTAAAACAATATGATTTTGTTTGTTAAGGATGAAAACACATTCAAATTTTAATTAACTGCTTATTGGTCAGGAATCAATAAATGAGCAGTTTAAGGTAGTGAACATGTAAGGAATAATCAGTAAAACAAACAACTCTAAAGTTACATTTTTTTTATGAATTCATTTTTTGGGGATTTTCAGTTGATTTTAATATACTCAAGACCTTCTGACCAATCAGAGTGAACAATAACAAAAAAGCATGCCCCTGTCATGTAATAAGAGAGGACAACAATAAATGGACAAAAAGTAAGATAACATTCCATAATAACCAGTCACAGTAGTTATATATTAGTAGTAGGTATATTGATGCAATAAAAACAGGAATACATACAAAAACATAATCACATGCTGACATTCAGAAATATAATAAATGTCAGGCAGGTAACATTACAGTATCTTGCAAAAGTAAGTACGCCACTCACATTTCAGCAACCATTTTAGTATAATCTTCTCAAGGGACAAAACTATAGACATGAAACTGATATATTTTAGTGTAGTCAATGTGCAGCTTGTAAAGCAGTACAGATTTACTGTCCTCTGAAAATAACTCAACATACAGTCATTATTGTCAAAATAACTGGCAACAAAAGTGAGTACACCCTCAGTGATAACAGCTGTACATCATGTAACCATGCAAAGCCACATGTCCTATTCATCATGTTCATGTTTTTGTTTGTTTGACAGGACAGTATCAATTTGTGTATCTGGTATTAGAGCAGTTAAAATGTGTTTGCTGAAAACATGTCCAAGAGCATGAATTACTGGAACCATGTCCTGTGGTCTGATGAGACTAAGATTAACTTGTTTGGCTCAGATGGTGTCTATCATGTGTGGTGACTCCCTGGTGAGAATCAACAAGAAAATTTTGTCTTGCCTACAGTCAAGCATGGTGGTGGTAGCATCATGGTCTGGGGCTGCATGAGTGCTGCTGGTACTAGGGAGCTGTGGTTCATTGAGGGAAACATAAATTCCAACATGTACTGTGACATTCTGAAGCAGAACATGATGCCCTCCATGCAGAAACTGGGGCAGACAGCAGTTTTCCAACTTTATAATGACCCCAAACACACCACCAAGATGAAAACTGCCTTGCTGAGGAAGCTGAAGGTGTAGGTGATGGAGTGGCTAATTATGAGCACCTGTGGGGCATCCTCAATTGGAAGGTGGAGAAGTACCATGTGTCTAACATCCAGCAGCTCCGTGATGTCATTATAGAGGTGTGGAAGAGGATCCCAGCAACAACCTGTGCAGCTCTGGTGAATTCCATGCTCAGGAGGATTAAGGCAGTGCTGGATAACAATGATGCTCACACAAAATATTCACACTTTGGACACAGCTTTGACACGTTGACGTTCACTACTCACTTTTGTTGCCAGCTACATTGACAATAATGGCTGTATGTTGAGTTATTTTCAGAGGACAGTAAATCTGTACTGCTATACAAACTGCGCATTGACCACTCTAAAACATATCCGTTTCATTTCTATAGTATTGTTCCTAGAAAATTATACTAAAATGGTTGCTGAAATTTGCAAGGTGTACTCACTTTTGTAACTCCAATTCCTGATCATTTATTATATTCTTAAAATTGCAAACATAGTCAGGTTTTATTTTTCAATGGCCTTGTTCTAAATTGGACAGATGGATGGCCACTTTCTCCTTGTTTCCTTTCCTGTGTGTGTTTGCTTGCTTGCAGAGTAGAAATCGCTCACTCAGAGTTTCACATTCATTGTGATGAGTTGAGTCAGTACTGCATGTCCAGAGGTGTAAAAAAAAAGATGAGCTGGCAGGATTAAGTGAATTGGAACACTTTACAATAACAGTACACACATAATCATGGATGCACTAATACCTGAGTTAATACCGTATTTTCCGGACTATAAGCCGCTACTTTTTTCCCACGCTTTGAACCCCGAAGCGACTAATTTATGGATTTTTCCTGGGTTTTTCCCGGTTTCACAAACTTCAAGCCAAAAAACTGAGCCCCATAACATTAGACCAATGAAATTGCCGAACGGTTTAAGGTGAACCAATGAAACTCTTTATATTAAATCAGATGCGCTCCCACTGAATCGGGCCGCAGCACATCATAAATATGGATGATGTTCCTCTGACGTTTGACCTGCCGCTCACTCGGACTGTCTACAGGAAATGAAAATCATTCGTCACGATGAAAACAACCGGGCATGAAAAAACGCACTTCACCTGTGTTCTGAGCTGCACGGAATCGGGAGAAAAGCTTCACCGATGGTGATTTTTAAATGCACGACGATGCCAAAAGAAAAACTCTCGAGAGAAATATTGTGAAAGGAAGGAGGAAAACAGTGAACAATGACTTTCTTGGTAGGCTACTGTTCAGATACAAGCCGTGTAACAGACACTGTCTTTCGTTAAAGCCTGTGTAAAGTTCATTACTTTCAATGTAGACACCTGCGGCTTATAAACAGGTGCGGCGTATTTAAGTTCAAAATAAAAATCTTTGTAAAATTCAGTGGGTGCGGCTTATATATGGGTGCGTTTAATAGTCCGGAAATTACGGTACTTATTTATCTATGAACTATTGATTGTGATAGCATTCACATATTGTTTACACATCACTGCTTATGGCAAAACAGTGTAATATTCATATTCTTGATAATGAATGTTTGATACCATTTAAATGTCATTCATGTAGTAAATAACATCAGATAACATGCAACGTGTTAACTGAGATTTAATAAAAACGAAGGCAGAAAATTATTCAAAACATGGTTAAAAATTGGTCAAACAGACTTTAGTAGGGCAAACAAGATCAAACACAGGGACAGTAACAGTTCAGCAACAAAGAGTTAATCAAATTATCAAGGCATGATTAACATCAGTCATTAGAGACAGCATTACTATGTGTTGGTTTATTTATTTTTATGAATTAGGGTCATTTAAATACTATGTGTGTACATGTTTCGGTGTGTGTAAGTGGACACACCTGTGCTCACACAGTAACGGGGATGGCCAAAGCTGGAAAGTGTGAATTTGTTCTGTGAGTTGGAGTCCATGTTTAACGGCCACAGTATCTGATAGGAAATTGAGTTTGAGTCTGGCATTGACCTGAAAACCTGCTTTAACTCATAATTAAGCATAATTTCAAGTGTTAAGTGCATAATTAATCACATTCTGTTATTGTAAAGTGTTACCAGTAAATTCCTTTCCCATGCTGTGTGTTTTCACACGTCTATGGCATTGGTAATGTTTTTGTTACTTTCACACAAAAAATACAAAATAAAATAATGACCTCACTAAGTCAGCTGGATAAATGATTGATCACCTTTGGAGCGCTAGTGCTTTTAAAGTCGGCTAAATGTTCCTATGCAACTCCAGCTCTCCAAGTCTGTGATGTGTCATGGCTTTTATGTAATCCTACATATTATAAACTATGAAGTACCTTATAATGGTCTCCCACTGGACTGGAACTAAGCCAAGTGGCAAATTCTAGTTAAAACAAAAACCAAATTTAACCAAGATACTGCATCAGCAGGGTACATTACGGAAGAAAAAAGGCACACATTAAAAAAAGCAAACAACAGAAAGCTCATTGAGTTTGCCATTCGTGTCGCTTTCTTTTAAACACAGGACTGAGGTCTGTTATTTCTGAGCTGCCAGTCACAAGGTTGTAATTGAAATACATCTGTCAGGACCCCACAGTAGGATACATTTAAAATGCCAAAGCTTTTGGAAAGCTGCGGATCTCATCCTCACATGGCTGATCTTAAAGATGTAGACATCACAAATCAGAGAAGAAGGAGTAAATGTCTGTGGGGAGAAAATGTGACAGGTGACATGGATTCTTGTTTTTCTTGAAACATTTATTCCTGTCCAGAGTTGCAGTAATCTTTCACCAAGATCTTGTATTGATGATGGGAGAGTCGGACCGCTGCGCAAAAATCTGCACCAGCACATCCCAAAGATTCTCAATGGGGTTAAGGTCTGGACTCTGTGGCGGCCAATCCATGTGTAAAAATGGTATCATGGTCCCTGAAACACTCTTTCACAATTTCGCCAGATGAATCCTGCCATTGTCATCTTTTAATATGCCTGTGCCATCAGGGAAGAAAAAATCCATTGATGGAAGAACCTGGTCATTCAGTATATTCAGGTACTCAGCTGACCTCATTCTTTGGGCACATATCATTGCGGAACCCAGACCAAACCAACTGCAGCAACCCCAGATCATAGCACTTCCCCCACAGGCTTGTACAGTAGTCACTAGTCAAGATGGGTGCATCAGTTCATTCGCCTCTCTTCTTACCCTGATGCGCCCATCACTCTGGAACAGGATAAATCTGGACTCATCAGACCAAATGACCTTCTTCCATTGATCCAGAGTCCGATTTCTATGCTCCCTAGCAAATTATAGCCTTTTTTCTGATTAGCCACAGTGATAAGTGGTTTTCTTGAGGCTACACAGCTGTTTAGTCCCAATCCCTTGAGTTCCCTTCGCATTGTGCGTGTGGAAATGCTCTTACTTTCGCTATTAAACATAGCCATGAGTTCTACTGTCCCCACTGTCCTTCTAGTTTTTAATAATGCTTTGGACAGTTCTTAGCCCAATTTCGGTAGTTTCAGCAATTTCCGTAGATGTTTTCTTTGCTTCATGTTGGCAATAATTTGACCCTTCTGAAACAGTTTAACATCTTTACCACAACCACCGATATGGTTGTTTAAGAAATGTGAAGCTACTCACTGAATCAGTTGGGGTTAAAAAACTAGTTGCCAGCTAAAACAATCATCCATGCAGTAATTATCCAATGGGAGGCTCTTACCTATTTGCTTAGTTAAATCCAGGTGGTGACTTTTTTTTGAACGGGTAGTGTATATAGAGTTGAAAACAGATGAGTAAAGGATAAAAACACCAGCTTTTCCAATGTATAAATGTCCATTTTAACCTCAGTTTCTTTTGTGACTAGCAACAGTGGAATCTGATGTGGTCTTCTGCTTGTCTGCCTCAAAGAACGGTTTGACATGTGCATCCTGAGGTGTTTTTCTGATCACCACGAACATAAAGAGCAGTTATTTGAGTCTCAACAACAAGCATGATCTGGGTGATTTGTGCTAAAAAAAATCCCAGGAAATCAGCGGTTTCTGAAATATTAAAATGTGGCAACAACAACCACACCACATTCAAATTCACTGAGAAGAAATGTTCCCAAATCTGATGTTTGAATATAAACCGAATTGATTACGGTTTTATGATCGTGATTTTATTTATGCATTGTGCTGCTGCCAATGATAGCGGCAATGGTGTTGCAATCAAAGTTCATACTCATAATCTGTATGCTGAAACACACAATGAAGTTTTTGTAAAAGATCATAGACTGAGGTAAGGGTTTAGCTGGTTTTTTTGGTGCCTCCATTTTATATATAAGAACCAGTTTGAGTTGTGTCCTTGTGTTATCGCTGCTCTTTTCCTCTTGTGTGGAGAGAGGACAGACGGTGGGAATGAGGGAGGGAGGGAGAATAGGTATTTCTCTGTCCGCAGCAAAAAAAATCAATGCACATCAGCGTCTTTTTACATCAAACTGAGGAGAAATGCACTTTGTGTGTGTGTGTGTGTGTGTGTGTGTGTGTGTGTGTGTGTGTGTTGTCAGAGAAACCAGGTCGCCTACTGAACCACAGTGGCTTTAGTAAAGGTCGTCTAAAGAATTCAATCTCAAGAGCAGCAATCTCTCTCTCTCTCTCTCTCTCTCTCTCTCACACTCACACTCACACTCACACACACACACACACACACACACACACACACAGGACTACATGTTCCAAGATCCAGCTCAGGAAAATCATCAATGTCAGCATGTAAATCATTTCCATACCTATAGACACCCCTCAAGAAAGAATTATTCATAATTGTGTTTCGACACCTTCTAATGCATTATAGCCCGTTGTGGCACAGAGCCTAGAAGGTCCAATAATGGTTCAGAAGAAAAACAAATTGAAAGCTAATTATATTTTATCTTTGACGAACGCATCTTTAAAATGTGCTTCAAAACAAATTAGCGGTTCAAAGCTTGTTAATCTTTCTTACCTTTAATTAAGGCCTCACTGTGGCAAAGTTGGCTTCACAGCCAACTTTAAACATAGCTAGCTCATTTAGGTGAGCTAGTTCACAGTTTGGATCTATAAACAAATTAATCTGTCCTGGAAAATAAAAGACAAGATCTTTTCAACTCCTACAAAACACTGACATTGGGGACTCATTCCAAGAATCCTCATAGAAAACCTCAGTACATCAGTGATTACATTAATATAACTTCTATAAAAAATCTTACAGACAGAACTATTGTCAGTGCTGCTGTTTTAGAAAATGAATCAACACCTTCTGACCAATGGGTATCCAGAATTGGAGGTGGTGTTGCTAGATCTGCTCTTATTCTACACAGTGTGGGAACATGTACAGAGACAGAAAACACACACACACACACACACACACACACACACACACACACACAAATTGCAGTCTCCACTATCTGTGCTCATTATTAATTTCAGGGATGTCTGCTCTTGGCCTCTTGTTCTAATTACAGACACCGAGGCGGCCTCACTCTGCTACCAGATCTAATTGCTTTGGCAGACCTTGACTGATGTTCCTCTTTCACTGCAGCATAATGCTCCTGTAGAACAGCATCGAGCTGCGAAAAGAACAAGACCAGGAGAACACATTGGAATTAGACCATGAGGGTCGATTATGTTCACTTTTCATTTTAATATTGATGTATAAATGCATACTGTATGCAGTGTGTATAACTGTGTGTATGTGGGGTTGAAATAGGCAGTATTGGATTTCTAAAACATGTGATTTAAAATGTAATTTATACTATAAATTATATAAAAACAAATGTCGTGTGTAACATGGACGTCTGCATACTTAAACTTTGAGCATAGTTCCAATAATTTATATATGTATATATAACGCCATAGCGTATATGGGTGTCACGTGACAAAAGAGTGAACATTTCGGACTAGAGTCATGAGATGAACTACTCAGTTCTGTTTCCTGTGTAATGCACCACATAGCATATATGAAAGAACGAATGGACTACAAGAGTCGAGACAAACTACTCAGTTCTGTTTCCTGTACATAACCTATTGCGCCAGTAAAATGGCAAGCCAATGTGTATAACTGAACTGAATATATCAGTGACATGGCAGCAGATGGCTGTTCCCTCATCACTGAAACCAATGAGGGGGAAAAAAATCCAATGTGAATATTCTTGCTGACTAAAATCCGAAAGTTCTAGATATTGCTAATTGCTATTTTTCCAGTGACAAAAAAGAAATTCAAGACCAACCTGGTTATAAATACACATCCATCTGTCACACATTTTGCGTTTTTTAGTGGTTTTATTGACAGACTATTGATACGTTAATTAGAGTGTGTGTGTGTGTGTGTGAGCAGATGGACACACTACAAAAAGTTTTTTAAATTGAAATACAGCATTTATGTTTATCACATCAAAACTAGGGACACACCGCTAACATTTTTTCCAACAGAGCATAAATGCATATTTTGGTTCTCACAAATAATGATACCAAACAGCTCACTTCATAATGCCAGCATTCTATTATTAGTAATGAGAGGCTTAACTTAGTGTAATGTCCCTCCATTTCTTTTTTTTGTCCAGTGCTATCTGTTCTCAGATTCTGGTATCAGACTACATGCTAACCAACCAACCAACCAACCAACCAACCAACCAACTAACTAACTAACTAACTAACTAACTAACTAACTAACTAACTAAATAAATAAATAAATAAATAAATGTGTCCTTGTTCCAGCATTTGTGCTTTAGCTTGTGCCAATGGGTTTGCAAAACCTAGAGGTGCTTTACTTTTATTAATAAATTCTGTATGTGTGTGTGTGTGTGTGTGTGTGTGTGTGTGTGTGTGTGTGTGTGTGTTAACACTGCCCGGTCTCTAATGTTGTGCTATTTGTTTTGTCATCTAAGTTTGTGTCTATGTGTATATGTATGTATGTATGTATGTATGTATGTATGTATGTATGTATGTATGTATGTATCTATCTATCTATCTATCTATCTATCTATCTATCTATCTATCTATCTATCTATCTATCTATCTATCTATCTATCTATCTATCTATC
>JAAIIK010000059.1:1024172-1037707 GCA_014706435.1 Silurus glanis | reverse complement strand
AGAGAGAGAGAGAGAGAGAGAGAGAGAGAGAGAGAGAGAGAGAGAGAGAGAGAAGTTTTTGCACACTGACTGTATGCCATAAGAAAGATGAAATTGCAGACAATGGTGTTTCT
The DNA here is from genome assembly GCA_014706435.1 of Silurus glanis. Lineage (NCBI taxonomy): Eukaryota > Metazoa > Chordata > Actinopteri > Siluriformes > Siluridae > Silurus > Silurus glanis. Next base: position 1,037,594 of record JAAIIK010000059.1, on the reverse strand, counting down.
ACCATAGTAGGCCACAATTCAATAACACTAAATCCGTTCTGATATAATATGATATATTAGGATTAAGTAGCCCCCAATAGACTTTGTGCTGATCTAAAGTTAATTCATAAATAATTATGAAAGAGAAGGATAGTGGAAAAGGATTATCTTTAAATTACCAGAACTACCTGACCTGCCTTGGTGTCAATAAAAATGTAGGTATTTCGTGTTAATTAATTGATAAGTAAATCCCTAAAATGTCTCATTTGAGCCCATTACCCTAAAAAACATGGAACAGAGTAAATACTTATGCATGGCAGATTTGGGAAGTAATGAAGCACAAATTAGGGGGAGTGGTGGCTCCAGCGGTTAAGGCGCTGGGTTGCCGATCGGAAGGTCGGGGGTTCAAGCCCCGGTATCGCCAAGCTGCCACTCTTGGGCCCTTGAGCAAGGCCCTTAACCCTCTATGCTCCGGGGGTCCCTTACGAGGGAAATATCAAGGTCCGTGACGTCGGAGTGACGTCGGAGTGACGTGGGGCCGCCTTCCCGTGGGCTCACCACCTGCAGGAGGGACCGTAAGGGACGGTGCTGTGAGGATTGGGCAGCAGTCGAAGGCGGGGGCCTGTTTAGACTGCTGCCCCCGCGACCCGAATTACGGATAAGCGGGAGAAAATGAATGAAGCACAAATACTTTTACTTTCACTCAATACATTTTTTACACAAATATCTTTACTTTTTACTTCTTAAATTTTCAAATTAGGATCATTACTTTAGTTTTAATCTATTTCCTTTCATTGTTTGTCATTGCGTGAATTTTTCAACCTACCGCTGGTGTATCATTTCCTGGCTATTATGCACCACAAACATAGATTAGCCTACGAAGCTAACAAGGCAGAAGGCAACAAGAAGTCTGCGGTTAATGTGGCTGAGGCAGAGGGAGTCAGTGATGTAAACATGTCTGAGAACAGAGACATTCATGATCACCTGATTATCATCATCTCTGCTTGTGTTCTATATGGTGGATGTTCAGCCTGGATACATTCATTAGATCAAATTTGAAACTTAATATGATGTGAGGTCCAGTTACCAGCATGACACCAAAACAAGTAGTAGTCATGGCCACTTTTTACTTAAGTACATGTCAGAGCTCATACATTTATTTTAACAAGTGAAAGTGTAGTCAGTACTTAAACCTTTACCAGAGTCTTTTCAAACATGAGTATCTGTACTTCTGCTTGCGTGAAGGATGTGTGTAGGATCTCTGATGCATGGAATGTTTTATCTGCTTAAAAGTGTAAAGTAGTGTCTTTGCATAATAACTAGTTTAGTTAAATGAATACTCAGAGTGGGTTTAATCCTAAAAGTCACTTTGTGAATGTATTAAATCTAAATTTATTAAATCTACTGAACCCTGCTTTTTCCAACTGTGGATGACAAACTCTTTAAATTGTATGGTTTTACATATATGAACAATTTTTATTTTTTTTTTTATCTTAGCAGGTCTAAGAATAGGAAAAATACAGCCTCATACTAACAACATGTAATATATCACATCATGTCATTATTTATTTTACAAAAATCCACCCGAAGTGGAGAAACCATGTGTAAAAGTCTCAGTACACCTAATAATTCATTAGCTTGTAGAACCACCTTAATCAGCAATAATAATTGTGTTCTGTAGGACTATCAATTATCACATCATTGTGGAACAATTTGGCGTATTCTTCTTTACAGTGTTTGTGTACAGTTCTCTTGAGGTCCCCCTATAGATTTGCGTGCATCATGGTCAGACATTTCCACTTTGGTCTTATCTGTCCACAGGACGTTGTTCCCGAAGTCTTGCGACTTGTTCAGATTCAGCTTTGCAAACCTATGCTGTACCTCCATGTGCTTTAAATACATTTCCCCACATTGAGCTGAATGACTATTTTTGCCCTTATATGTATTTGTATCTCCCATTGTCACGTGTTGTCTTTTCATTTTCTCACTCCATGTCTGTATTCAAATATCAATCACTCTGGTTCTTTACAGGATGAGATGAGATGCTGTGTATTCTGCACTAAACCCGTTGTTCATTTGCTTGACATTGTGCAGAGATTTGGGACTATCACATCATTGTGGAACAATTTGGCGTATTCTTCTTTACAGTGTTTGTGCACAGTTCTCTTGAGGTCCCCCTATAGATTTGCGTGCATCATGGTCAGACATTTCCACTTTGGTCTTATCTGTCCAAAGGACGTTGTTCCCGAAGTCTTGCGGCTTGTTCAGATGCAGCTTTGCAAACCTATGCTGTACCTCCATGTGATTTTTAGAGAGAAGATGCTTTTTCATGGCTGCCCTTCCAAATCAATCCATCATACTTTTTCAGTCTTTTTCAAATTGTACGGTCATGAATTTTAACTTTTAGCATGCTAGCTAAGGCTTGTAGAGTCTGAGATATAACCCATCCTTCTCTACAGATTCTTTGACCATTGCATGATCTAACCTTGGAGTGAATTTTACTTGGGATGTTCACTCCGGGATAAATTGGTAATTGTCTTGAATGTTTTCCACTAGTGAATAATCTTTCTCACTGTAGAATGATAAGCATTAAATGGTTTGGAAATGGTTTTATTTCCTAGACTAATGAACAGCAACAATTGTTTCTCTAAGATCATTACAGTTTTTCTCAACTGCTTTCAGTCATTTCTCAGATCAGAATTGAAGTTTGCAGATCTCCAAGTGCATTCCTCAAAACAACACGTACAAACTGCACAACAGAGTGGATAACCGGAAAATACGCGTCACCTGCTCAAAATGCTTTGTCTATCGTGCAAAAGCGTGTTTTTTCATCAATCATTGTGTCAGAGGCAGCAGAATCCCATGTCATTTTTTCAACAATGTGAACGCGACAGGCAAAATGATTAGTCATGTTGTCAGTAGAACATCATACTCAGTTTTAGTTATTTAAATTATATTCAAGTCGGGTTTTGATGACTAGAAACCACTAAATTACCGTACTGGTGTGTGTCATAATTTACAGTGTCCCTCCGGTAAAAAAAGAAGTTACTCTTGCAAACCATTGTACATCAACCAGGTGTTACAGTAATTTACATGGTATGAATAGATAATTTTTCTGATTGATTCCATCTAACCTCATCTAACCAATCAACATCGACCCAAGTAACAGTATATGGAAGAATCGAAACAAAATATCAGACTGTATTCACACTGTACTGTCAATAGTGGTACTTACATACAGAAAACAAAGGAAACTACACATAGGCTATTTACTGACAAATGGAAACCTGAAAAAGACAAAGTGGGAAAAACTATACATGTACAACAGAAGGTAAAGGTAAAATTACGTGGCAGTTCTCCTATGCGTCATGTCGGTCCTGTGTGTTGGGCCACAGATTCTCATCCACATCACAACATATATTTTCCCTTGCTATGCACGGTGGAAAGAATCTTCTCGAGTGCCTAATCCAGCCTCTGCATGCATCTGCTGAGATGTCCTCACATGCTGCATCCATGGCAGCCAGCAGTGTCATCCGCGTATGTGGCTGATGATCATAAACCTTCCACCTCCAAGCCGAGAAAAACTCTTCAATTGGGTTCAGGAACGGGGAGTAGGGTGGAATTTCTCAATTCTGGACATATTTCTTAGCAAACATGTACTCACAATTTGTAGAAATCTGTACAGACATACAATTCTGAGAACATGTTCACTCATTTTGATAGTACAGACTTCCAACCTGAGAAAAAGACTAATTGGTTTGGTGGTTGTGACATTTCAGCTGAGAACCAGGACAAGTTATTTTGCACAGCAGGACAAAAGCAACAAGAATTGTCAAAAGCAGCTGACAGATGTACAGAACCATTTGCATGTTGTCCAAAAGCAATTGCAATTTGATGAAAATAACAAGACATTGCTGATATGATGTGAAAAACTGACAACAGGATCTGACAGTGGAACGAGTAGTTTTGAGAAATGCATTTCTGTTGTGAGAAATGACTGAAAGCTGTTGAGAAAAACTGTAATGATGTCTTTCATCCCTGGCTTTGTGTTATCACACAACTGAATGCTTCAGACCTTAAAAATTGGGTTTTTATAGAATGGATCACACTTGCTGATGATCAATTAATCAAGACCACTTAATTAGCAGCACCTGGCTAGTTACACTCATATCCTATAGAAGAAGGATAAAAATTAACTGGTCAAGCAGTCGAGGGCATGCTCTGTTTCGAACTTGTTTTGATTGCTGCTTGGTGAATCTTATCACCAAACATACAGTTCAACATCAATACAGCGGCAAGCAGAACATTTAGGGAGTAATAAATAATGAAAGAAACTCCTGACTCTAACCACAAAATCTGTTGCCTTTTTTGCGTGATATTTTTTAAGTAGTTGAAAAGAAGGTTTTGGGCTCATGATAATGTTGATAGATATCAATCAATGTTAGACTCATTAAATCTCATTGAATAAGTAGGAATCTTGTGACAAAGATTATAATAGGAACATTATAGACATAATAAATAATAGTACTTTGGATACTTAAGTATATTTAAAAGCAAATACTTTTATATTTTTACTCAAGTGAAAATTAAAAGGAAGCACTTTTACTTTTACTAGAGTAATATTTTACCTACTGTATTTCTACTTTAACTCAAGTACGTGGTTTATCGACTTCGTCCACCACTGGTATTGGCATGAGAGAGCTTCCATGGGTTTTGCACTGAGGAGAAGGTTTTGTCTCGCCACTCTACTATAAAGCCCTGATCGATGGAGGGCTGAAGTATTGTTTGTCCTTCTGAAACTTTGTCTTATCTCCATACAGGATCTACGGAACTCAGTCAGTAACCATCAGGTTCTTGGTTACCACTCTTACGAATGCCCTTCTACCATGACTGCTCAGTTTGGCTGGGAAACCAGCTTTTGGAAGAGTCCTGGTTGTGCCAATATTCTTCCATTTAGGATTTATGGAGGTAATTGTGCTCTTGGGAATCTTCACCGCAGCAGCAATTTTTGTAGCCTTCCCAGGATCTGTGTCTTGCAACAATCCAGTCTCTGAGCTCTGCAGGCAGTTCCTTCGACCTCATGGCTTGGATTTTGCTCTGATATACATTGTCAGCTGTGAGGTCTACTGTAGAGACGTGTGTGTCTTTCCAAATCATGTCTTAACAATAAACCTTTAATAAGGTGTAGAGACATAAAAGGTGTAGAGACATCTCAGCAATGAGCAAGAAAAATGGGATGCTGCTGTGGGATATAGGATACTAAACACTTATATACAAGTGATATTTTAGTTTTTTAAATTGTAAAAAAAAAATTACACACATTTCTGGAATTCTGTTTTCATTTTGTCATCCTGGGGTGCTGAGAGTAGATTTATAAGATCTCATTCATATCATTCATATTTGGCAACCTTTTACCTTTGTCAGAGTTAATTGGGATTCTGGAAACATTAGGTGTGATGCTGATATACACCCTGCATGGAATGGTAACAAAATAGAGGAAAAACACACTTACACACACATACACACATTTACACAGACATGATCTTACCAGGGATCCTGAAGCTGTGAAGCGGCACCACTTCCTGCTGTGCCAATATGCCGCCCTCAGCTCATAATTGTTAAAGCTTTTTCATACAGAACAACAGAAAGAACAAGCACAGCAGGTGTCTATAATAAAATATTTGCAGGTCTCCTCCATCTTTGGCATTCAGTGAATGAACACAAGACCTGTTACTTTCTAACAGCTGTTGTGGATATTTCCAAACGGTCATAGTGATATGATCATATTGTTTTTGGATCACAAATTAATTTACAGAAAACATAATGATATTATGCCATATGCAAATATAAAGTGAGATTTTATAGAGTACATATTTTGCTGTCATTAGTGGAGCAAGAGCTTATTTAATCAGCCTGATTACACTATTTTGAATTATTTTATTGTTCTTTTTTACAGGCTGACGTGATGGGAAGCTGATAGCGTATGTCACTTCATTATCTTTAGAAGGACACCATTTAACCTTCTGGAACACATGCACATAATACAGAATACTGATGTGCGATAGCTGCTCTTATACATTGGTTAAACATCACAGATTTATGTTATATTACCATATTAACAACAATGTATGCATGAATGTAAAAATAATGTTCTTATTCCAAAGTGCATATTGTTTTGGAGCTCAGTACTTAGGCAAATCACTGGGTATAGCTTTCCTTGTCTGTATACCATGGCCTTTCAGAACTAAAATACGCTAAAATAAAAGTAGACAATGTGTCTATAAACATTAGTTTATTTTTAAGTTAGTTACCTAAACATAAAAGTCAAATAAAGAGTGACAGTTGGGCAAATTGATACAACTAAGTGGCAAATATTAAATTGGCGTCTGTTTATTTTTTAAGTGTTTAGAATAAATACGTCATTAAAGAAAAAGTGTGACGCTGAAGAATGCTATTTAAACATTCTAAATAAGCTCATAATACTAATGTTACACAGCAGGTACATAGAAGTTGAATAAGCTCTACAGTAGAAATTATATACTCAAAAAGTAATTTGATAATACAAAAACATTTTGTATTTGCTATCGATTAATCCACAGTCATTTCAAATGAGATTACTTTTAGCATTACATTTCACACACCTAATGCAATTACAATTAATGAAATAGCATACAAAATATGGTATTGCCTTTTGGGATCGTAGTAAATCCTGGTCTTAGTGTGCTATTTTTTCACAAATGTTTATTCAGAATAACAAATGTATACTGTAAAGGCATTATGAGAAAGCATTTAATGATAAAGTAAAAGAAAACACTAAAGTAACGATAAACGCAATCGATATAACACAAATGTAGGTCGAGTGTATCGTGCTGATCAATAATGTGGTTAAATATACTGTGCATGACCTCCATTAACAGGAGAGCGAAATACAAATATCAGTATCTCCATTTACTCTCACACTGAAATTACAAACGTGTGGACAGATGATTTACATACACTCACAATGGACTGATAAAGGTGTTGATGTGGCTTAAATTCTAAGTTATGTATACTGTATATCCTGACTTACTAGTGACAACATGGGAAGCATACACTGATATTGTCAATATAACATAGTATAATAACTTTCTTTTGGCTTCTCCCGTTAGGGGTCGCCACATCGGATCATCCGTATTCATGATCCGCATGTTTGATTTGGCATATGTTTTTACGCTGGATGCCCTTCCTAACGTAACCCTCCCTATTTATCTGGGCTTAGGACCGGCGCTAAGAGTGGCTGCGGTTGGTTTCCTGACCGGGGATCGAACCCGGGCCGCAGCGGTGAGAGCGCCGCATCCTAACCACTAGACTAAATAATATAGTAGTCATTATAACAGCATATATTATACAATTTTATTATGATAGAATGGCAAGCCAGAGGCCCGAATAAAGCAAATTGTTGAAAAACATATTTTTATAAACTTCAATTACATTTTATAGACTAATGTTTCCCAAATTAGATTGTCAAACTTTAAGGATCATAATTGTCAGGTGTGTGTAAGCCAGAAGAGAATGCAAAGTGGTCCGTGGGCACAGATGGCACATTCATGGGTGGTCGGGTGTGACTCTGAAAGAGATTGAGACACAAAAACTGAGGGATGGTGGGGAAGATTGTTCATACTGAGTAATCAAAATGTTTGATCTCTGCCCAGAATCAAGGCTCTTACCATGTACCACAAATGCAATGTTGCTTTTTTTAGTTTGTGGCTGTGTGCTGACCTTTCTTTATCCGATGATTCAGCTTTTTCATATTCTGTAGTATTCATAACAATGAGCAGCTTCTCATGTGCCTAGAAACAGGATCTGTAAAAAAAAGTTTCCTAAAGACAAATTTCAGTCATTTAACATCAGTTGTAGCCATGAGATGGTGCATTTGTTTTTAAAAAAACTAGCAATAGCACATTCTCTATAGAAAGTTCATTGCTGGCATTTAGACTCCAATGTTAAGGTGATGCCAAACATTATAGCAAAAAATAAAAAATAAATAAATAAAACAAACTACACAAAATATATAGACAAATGTTTGTGGACCCATGACCTTAAGACTTGTATGTGATTTTTGAACATTCCTTTACATATTTGGTTCTGATGTTATGATTAGTTTTGATGTTATAATGACCAACAGTCTTCTAGGAAATTGTTAAACTAGATTTTACAATGTTTTTATATAACATTTTTGCTAATTCAGCCTCAAGGGTGTTAATAAAGTCTGGTACTGATGTTGGTAAGGAGGCCTGATATGCAGTCAGTGTTCCAGTTCATTCCATAGGTGTTCAATAGGGTTGAGGTCAGAGCTCTATAGCAGGCAACTCTAACCCATGTAAAGCATGTCTTAATGGAGCTTGCTTTTTACACAAGTGCATTGTCATGCTGGAACAGGTTTGGGTTTTGTAGTTCAAGTAAAGGGAAAATGTAATGCTCCTGTATCCAAAAGAAACCTATACAATTGTGTGCCTTCAAATTTGTGGTAACAGTTTAAGTAAGAACTAGGGAGCATATGCATTGTTAAGGTATGGGGCATTTTAAGATTAAAAAGGGCCTGCAACAGCATTAGCACCTTATAATACAAACCCGATTCCAAAAAAGTTGGGACACTACAAATTGTGAATAAAAACAGAATGCAATGATGTGAAAGTTTCAAATTTCAATATTTTATTCAGAATACAACATAGATGACATATCAAATGTTCAAACTGAGAAAATGTATCATTTTAAGGGAAAAATAAGTTGATTTTAAATTTCATGGCATCAACACATCTCGAAAAAAGTTGGAAAAAGGCCATGTTTACCACTGTGTGGCATCTGCTCTTGTTTTTTATAACAGTCTGCAAACGTCTGGGGACTGAGGAGACAAGTTGCTCAAGTTTAGAAATAGGAATGTTGTCCCATTCTTATCTAATACAGGCTTCTAGTTGCTCAACTGTTTTAGGTCTTCTTTGTCGCATCTTCCTCTTTATGATGCGCCAAATGTTTTCTATGAGTGAATGATCTGGACTGCAGGCTGGCCATTTCAGTACCCAGATCTTTCTTCTACACAGCCATGATGTTGTAATTGATGCATTGTCATGTTGGAGAATGCAAGGTCTTTTCTGAAAGAGACGACGTCTGGATGGGAGCATATGTTGTTCTAGAACTTGGATATACCTTTCAGCATTGATGGTGCCTTTCCAGATGTGTAAGCTGCCCATGCCACACGCACTCATGCAACCCCATACCATCAGAGATGCAGGCTTCTGAACTGAGTGCTGATAACAACTTGGGTTGTCCTTATCCTCTTTAGTCCAGATGACATGGCGTCCCAGTTTTCCAAAAAGAACTTCAAATTTTGATTCGTCTGACCACAGAACAGTTTTCCACTTTTCCACAGTCCATTTTAAACGAGCCTTGGCCCAGAGAAAACGCCTGCGCTTCTGGATCATGTTTAGATATGGCTTATTTTTTGACCTATAGAGTTTTAGCATGGCAACGGATCTTTGGATGATATTATGCACTGTAGATGATGATAACTTCAAACTCTTTGCAATTTTTCTCTGAGAAACTCCTTTCTGATATATTCTGCCCATCTTGACTTCTGAGAGACACTGCCACTCTGAGAGGCTCTTTTTATACTCAATCATGTTGCCAATTCACCTAATAAGTGGCAAATTGGTCTTTCATCTGTTCCTTATATGTACACTTAACTTTTCCGGCCTCTTATTGCTACCTGTCCCAACTTTTTTGGAATGTGCAGCTCTCATGAAATCCAAAATGAGCCAATATTTGGCATGACATTTCAAAATGTCTCACTTTCAACATTTGATATGTTATCTATATTCTATTGTGAATAAAATATAAGTTTATGAGATTTGTAAATTATTGCATTCCTTTTTTATTCACAATTTGTACAGTGTCCCAGCTTTTTTGGAATTGGGTTTGTCATTTTTACAGTAATCATATTAGCCAAGCCATGTCTGGTAAATAAACATAATAACAATTGCTTGCCAGCAAGCTTCTAAACCCCATAGAATATGCAAATAAGAATTTGACGGTAGTCTGCTGTTCCACTTTTTCAACTGTGGTACTCTGTGTGTGTCTGTGTGTTTAGGTTTGTGGGTGTGGGTATCTGTGGAATAGTATAGATGGCCTAGAAAAAAGTAGCACTGCTATCTTAAAATATGTATCCTCTGAGAAACCTTGAACATTTGTTACAATATGTAAAGATACTTTGGCAAAAATTGATTAACCTGGTTGGGGATTTGTTGTGTTACACTCACACCATTAGTAGGTTTGTTGCAGATGCAAATATGATATATTTGACCTATTTATTTATTTGGCCCAATTGTAACACCCAGCCCTACATCTGTGTCAATATACAGAAGTGGTTATGTAGTTTTTCCCACATTGTTCTGCAGTTCTTCCCAGGTGACTGTCTCAGCTGGTGAACAGAATGCTCTTTAAATTACCCAGTAGTCATGCTTAAGTAAATAGGAATGGACTATAAATAATAAAGAGAAGGACAACATGATTTCTGTGTACCTGCAAGAGATAAACACATTTTTTTTGTAACAAAATGGATGCCAGACATTTTTCCTGTACATTATTTCTGAACAGTAATCCTGCTAAACCCAGAGTCATTAACCTGAAATTGAGCTTAATATGAAGATCCGAAAACTGCATCAAGTTTGCATAGAGTGTGCGCTAGTCATAACTTTGCTGACTTTAGCATACCTATTAGCGGAAATGCACCATGGAGATTGTTCACAGCAACGTTTTAATCCATTACATAACGTATTACTATGTCCCAGTACTTTCATATTATTTTGCTGTACACTCAAATGTAAATAGACTCAAATTGCTATACACTTACATTTCTTCACAAAAAGAGAACATAATTTTAGTGCATACTGTAAGAGAGGCAGATTGAGCTACATCAAAGGTTTCAGCCCCCACACTTCATGTTAGTCATGCCCACCTGAGTCACATTGGAATCTTATGAGACCCATAAATAAATATAATATATAAATATATAATAAATAAATAAAGTCTTTCGAAGCACTAAAAGCTTTTTGTCACCTACCTTTTATGGCTCATGCAGGGTTATAACATGTTCATGTTGCTGTTCAAATGTATCTCACTTACTAAAAGTTATTTTGCACTTGCATCTGGCTCAAATACAGACACTAAGCAGAATCAAAATTCACAAAACTCAAATAATGTCTATACATGCAATGCAAGCAAACAAATCAATGACTTTTTTCAAGGTCGCTGCAAACACTACAGTGCCATCCCCTTCTTTATTTGTTTCCTTACTTGCCATTTTCGATTCAGCGTAGTTTGTTTGATTTCTGAGTAAGCAGATCATGAGACTGGACTGCACATTGGAGATTTTACTTGCCATGTGGAATAATGAATACATTACCCCACCCATGTCCTAGTTATGAATTCCCTTCCTTTTTCCTCTTCCTCTTCCCATCTTTATTTAAATTTTTTATATATCCCTCTTCATTGCCCCTTGTATTATAAAAGCTCCCGAGAGACATGCCTGCACCGACAAGTGAGAAAGAAGTGACATTACACAAGCATGAAACATAAAAAATGGATGTGTGACAAACAGCTCATTTGAGAGGATACAGTCACACATCAATACAGATGAAGAGACGCTTGTCTTTCAGCAAACCTACTGTAGTTTCACCACACTTTCCATTCTCTTTGATAAAGCAACAAAGAAACGTGTACAAACTGAGCTTTTTACATGAAACATGTGGGATCTTATATTTTCGGCACAATGAGACAATGATATTGCATTTCACAGACGCACAAGACCTTTTACTGTGTGGATTGGAAGTGGAAGCTGCTATTGATATTCTGAAAATGAGACGGAGTCAGAGCAGCGATGCTTGGCGATCTTTTTCCAACGGTGTAAGGATTCTGTCATGTGTGTAATTCTTTGTCATCCACTAATGAGGGTATGGATAAATCATTATCTCAGCAGAGGGGAAGAGAAATGGAGCAGGGGGGGTTTCTATGTAAAGTATAGTCCCTAAAGGAGTCTAAACATGTGTAGGATGCCAGGCAAACAGGCATGTCAATTTTTTTAAGTTATACAATAAACTGCTTATGTATTCTTCTATCAGTGTGTATTTAATGTTACTGTAATTGTGTTAATGACCAATATGTAACACTTTAATTACTGTAATTATAATAGGCTATATTTTTTAAAGAATTTAAATCTAAAAAAATGTTTTGGAAACTTTCACATATTCAGGATTTTTGAGGGCATTGGATTCTGATAATACACTTTCCTTGACAGACATTTCTTCTATAGAGATCTGAGACCTGTAAGCATTAAAATCGAATTTAAATTTTTTTTTTAAATAAGAAGAGAAGCCTATTATACTGCCAATAACCCAGTAGGGGGTCATGCATTTTGCACCTAGGCCTTAATTCTTGTATCTTTTGAATCAGTCCACCTCTTAATATCATCATTATGATGCCACAGCTGTAAAAACCATCATTATTATACAGAAACACAACATTACAGAGCACTGCATCACGTCACATTAAACATAATTGAAGTCTCTTGATTTTTGCTTTATTTCAACTAGGAAACCAAAACCTCTTCCTAAATTTCAATGTCCCTGTGCTCCATGAAGATATACTTTACAGGCTTTAGTGTGGAAGATCTTGAGTGGTCTGCTATACTGATCTAACCTGAACCCTACTGAACACCTTTGGGATCAATTGGAACCCTGAATGCACCCCAGCCCCCTATGTGTTTTTTTGTTTATTTACAGCCCAACACATACGTCTGTGTGACATATTGTGATTAAATCAAACTGCCAGACAGCAAAATATCACACAAAATGCTTTTAAGTACAAAGTAAACTAGACACACTGCCAATAAAACTTGTGTAACTTTTGAAAAGTCTGTAGTTGCGGCATATTTACCAGAGGTCTGAAAAATTCTCTGTGCAATTTTTGGTCATCACTAGAACCCTACAATTTGTGTCCCATGATCATTCTTTTGTTTTGCTGGTTAGTTTGGGCATCTGCTGATTCTGCGAGAATATACGTTTAATAACTGTTAATAAATGCTAAGGTCTTATAGTCCCCACCTGGAGTCCCACTTCAGCTCCATTTTCTCAAACTGCTTTTTCATATCGAGTTAACGTCTTGATAAAAACGACATTTATAGGCAATTAGCACTCATAAAGGAATGGTTTATATGCTCTGTGGAGCAGAGCTCGCGGAATAACACAGGTCATAATTTCCCTATTACGGAGAGGCATCTGAGGGAGGTTACGAAGCAGTTATGTTAAAGCAAGCCTTATCATGTTCCCTGAGGTTATTGATCCCATAACTGACCTACTGACCAAACACACACACACACACACACACACACACACACACACACACACACACACA
>JAAIIK010000059.1:983309-1008236 GCA_014706435.1 Silurus glanis | reverse complement strand
TATATATATATATATATATATATATTATATACAAATACAATTTTCTCTTAACTAGGGCGTCACCACACATGCTAAACACCATCTGAGCGAAACAAGTCTATCTAAGGCTTATCAGACCATAGGACATAGTTCCAGTAATTCATGCTCTTGGACAGGTTGTCTTCAGCAAACTGTTTGTGGGCTTTCTTGTAAGCCAGCTTCAGAAAAGGGTTCCTTCTGGGACGACGTCCATGCAAACCGACTTGTTGCAGTGTGTGGCATAAGGTCTGAGCACTGACAAGCAGACTTTCTGCTTCTGCAACCTCTAAAGCAATGCTAGCAGCACTCATGCGTCTTTTTTTTTAAACAGCTTCTGCACCTGACACACAGCAAAAGGATTCAGCTTCTTTGATCGACGCTTGTGAGGCCTGTTCTGAGTGGAACACATCTTGGAAAACCTCTGTATGACCCTGACTACTGCACTGTAACTCAGTTTCAGGGTGTTACTGATCTTCTTATAGCCTAGGACATCTTTGTGGAGATCAACAATTCTAATTCTCAAATCCTCAAAGAGTCTTTGCCATGAGGTGCATGTTGAATATTAAGTGATCAGTATGAGAGAATTGTACTCAAAGCACCAAATATTAACTGCTCTAATGCAAGATACACAAATTAGTTTGGTCCTTTCAAGCAGACAAAAAATCATGATGAACATGAATAGGGCATGTGGTTTTGCATGGTTACAGCTGTTATCACTTAGGGTGTACTCACTTTTGTTGCCAGCTATTTGGACTATAATTGCTGTATGTTATGTTCAGAGAACAGTAAATGTACTGCTATACAAGCTGCACATTGACTACTCTAAAATATATCCAAGTTTCATTTTTATAGCATTGTCCTTTGAGAAGGTTATAGTAAAATGGTTGCTAAAATGTCAGGGGAGTACTTACTTTTGTTAGATGCTGTATGTAATATATTTTGTGTATTTATAATGTGATATAAATGCAAGATACATAGGAAGTGTGACCTAGATTCAGGTCTTTAAGACAACTGACAACCACTGGAATAAGCGTTCACAAACGATTACACAAATTGATCCATTGTCATAAACGGCGTATGAACATATTTAACATGTTGCATAAATAATTTCGTCTTAATGTTCCTTTAAGCACACATGTAACACCGAGGGCCATCACATTTGAAGGGTTTTCAGCATGCACCATACAGTTTTGAAGATAAGTCAAGTCATTTCCTGAAAGCAAACTAATTGTCTCCCACCGTATGATCTACAGCATGTAATAAAGGAGGCACTTTTTTTTAAACAAAGCCCCCAGGCAGTTAGCCTTTTTTTAATTTCTAACCAAAATTTAGCCATTACATTAACAAAGGAAGGCGGATAAACTGCTCTTCATTAAAATCATGCCCGCAGGCTGTGGGGAAATTTGGATGCAATGCTATCCTGTAAAAGATTTGATCGGTCTCCACAGGTGATACGCCCTTGCCTGGCTGAGTCAAGACCTTAAGTTTAATCTAAAACATACAGAGCTTCCCTGTGGAACAATGAACAAAAAACTCCACAAGCCCACTCCAAAATCTAGTGGAATACCTAGATGTGGGATGGGATGTTCAAAAAGCACATACCATAAGATTCCTCATGGCCAGGTGTCCACAAATCTTTTTCCCATATAGTGTACTTCATTTTGATTATTCTAAATGAGCTATTAGTCTGATAATACACTCAACACTCATATACACTCCACATTCACTTTATTAGGAATACCATGTACCTGCTCATGTACACAGATATTGATTCTAAACTTTAGAGACTGATGTGTGTAAAATTTTGAGATCAGCACTTTCTTAAAAAACTCAAACCAGCCCAACTACCAGGCAACCATCAAAGTCACAGATATCACACTTATACTTCATTCTGTTGTTTGATGAAAATGATCCCTGAAGCTCTTAACATGTATCTGCGTGATATTTCTACAGTGTGTAGCTGTCACGTGATTATCCCATTAGATAACTGCATGAATACAAAGGTATAGAGCTGTTCCTAATAAACTTAATGATGATTGTACTACAATATTAGTAGTTATTTCTATTAAAATATCTCTTCAGGCTAGAAAGATTTCATTCACAGTTTAGAATTTCTTTCCCATCAACATGGTAATATCTTTGGTTTCTAGTGACAGTTTCTGAAAGATACCTCAGCTTCTTAAGCACAATGCTTTTGTCCCAGTGTAAGTGAGTCAGGATGGAAACTTCTATTAAATGGATCTTGTCTAGGTTTCATCTGTAGAAGACAGCTACTGAATAAGATACAAGCAGCGTAATAGATGAACTTGTGTTCGTCGTATTTCTTGAAACATATCAGGTAAAGGCCTGACAGTACAGCATGTTTAACTCTAATAGTGTAATGTCAGCTGAACTTGAACTGCTAAGTGCAGTGTATAGTGATGGAGTCATTTTACTTGGTATGCAATGTGTGGGGGAAAAAGAGCTCTCCATCTGTTTTATTTATCTCAGTTTGGTTCCCTAAAACGTGAGAGCTGAAACTGACTGGAAAAAAGTACAATACAAATTTAGGAACTATCCAGATGTTGTGAGCATGTAGCTGTAGCCACTGTAGTATCAGATTCTTGTTGTTAAGTTTATGAGATTGAACCCCATGCAGTCTTTTGCTGTTGTAGTTGAAACACCTCAACATTTGGCATGTTGTGCACTCTGAGATGCTTTTCTGTTCACCAGGATTTTCACCATGAGTGGTATTTTGATGTTATTGTAGCCTTTTTGCAATTGGGAACTAGACTGTTATTTTACTCTGCTATGTCATCTTAACAAGTCATTTTCTTTAAACTCTGGAAACTGTTCTATGTAAAATTTCAAATGTGAATATAAATCAAATTAGCCCTTCTGGCATCAACAAACTTTACATAGTCATTTTTTTTCTTCCCATTTCGATTTAATGTTAAGCTATTCAGTTTCATCTGCATGATTTTTTATTGCCCCATGAATATCTGATTAGAAAATTTGTAAGAATAATATATATATAAAGCAAGATAATGTAAGATGTTTCTAATATAGTGTCCAGTTGACATATTGACTAATTGGTAATATTATCGTAAAGAAATATTGTTTATTCATAAATAATTGTATGGCATGGCTGCATTGTTAGCTATGAGTGATAATAAAAATAATTGATTGTATACCAATAGTAATAATAAGATTACAATAGATTGTGTGAAGTTGTTACATATGAACTTCATGGTTTTGCTCAAATACCCATTGCTTTCCACATTTTTTATATTTATCCAGATATGTTTATCCAA
The DNA here is from genome assembly GCA_014706435.1 of Silurus glanis. Taxonomy (NCBI): domain Eukaryota; kingdom Metazoa; phylum Chordata; class Actinopteri; order Siluriformes; family Siluridae; genus Silurus; species Silurus glanis. The sequence goes on along the minus strand of JAAIIK010000059.1, from coordinate 1,004,925 downwards.
ACAGCACATGACATTTATAACACAGAGCTGTTTAAAGGGGTTCTCAGAAATACATAACACAAATTAGATTCTAGTCATGATGAAGCCAATTAACTATGAGTAATACATTTTTGACCTTGGGATGATCATAATAATAATGCCTGTGTGCAAGATAAACACGTAGTTTATAATAAGCAGTGACGCTCACTGATATTTGATAAAGGACACATGAGCAGATGTGAAGAACTCCATGACGCGAAGCAGGAAGGTGCTTATTCTGCCAAGTTAACTATTTTTAGAAATCAGGACATTTCACCATGATTACTTACCAAAGCTCAAAATAACTAAAAAGCACACATATAGCAACTGTAAAATGTTGTAATCCAATTAATACATTGCAAAGAATTGTAATTTAGTACATATAGCATTATGAAAAATAGTCAGATTTATCTAGTTATAAAATTATAATACAAGATTATACATTTTTTTATTAGTATTAGTAAAAATGGCTGTATATATTTTTTTTTATTTGTATAGAAAATAATGGATCAGTATATTTTCAGTTTTGGTGTATTAAACTTTCTTTCGGCTTCTCCCATTAGGGGTCGCCACAGCGGATCATCCGCATGTTTGATTTGGCACATGTTTTTACGCTGGATGCCCTTCCTAACGGAACCCTCCCCATTTATCCGGGCTTGGGACCGGCACTAAGGCTTGTGCAACCCTAATGGCTGGAGTTGGTTCCCTGACCGGGGATCGAACCCGGGCTGTTTTTTTATAATTTAGACATACTTTAGAAGTGTCCTAAAATAAGTAAATAAATCATAAACACCTTCCAACTATCTAATATTATCTAATAATATTGTTTCAAAATTGAATTTTTTTTTTTGTTTGTTTGAAATGTGAGACCACCCCGGGGAAGCATGGTGGTGGTACCATCATGTTGTGGGAATGCATCTCAAAAGCAACTGGGAATTATAATATTGGGAACTGGGTATTGAACTAGTGCATAATTTTCCCAGTTGTTTTAATAAAATGGTAAAAATCCATCGGTCCATTTTAGTTCCCAGATGTAATACTATAAAATAGGGGGAAGTTCAAAGTCGAGTAAAGACTTATGGAAGGGACTGTAAATGAATGTTGCGTTCCTATAAGAATTGGATTCACGTCCTGTCTCCAAGGCTTTTTGTATTTGAAGCAGTAATGTATTAAAGAAAGTGGGGAATAAAGAGAAAAGAGCATATGGAGATTGTCAGAGTTGCCTGACAATGTCTAACTGAATTGGCTCCGAATTTACCTTTGTGAATGTTTATTATGTCAGATGTGATGGAACCAGCATACTGACAAGCGTACAATTCACATTCACACGCATTCACACTGCACACACACGTATACACACAAACACTTATGTTTAATTCTGTTTTATCTTTTTCCACCACTATACTTTTGATATGCGTGCAGTAAATAAATAAATAAGTAAACAAACAGAGAAACCACTTTTAGAGTAAGTCTTCGTGATAATCCTCAAACAACAGACACCCGAACCACCGTGAAAGGAAAGGAGCAAAACAGGGACATATCCACATACCATCAGGAGGAGAAATGTAGACAGCACTGAGATGGAAAAGAAAAGGGCATGCATATGTAAGTGTTTTTTCCAGCACAACAAAAAGAACAGACCAGGGTCAGGAAAATATCAGAGCTCTGCAGAGTGTGTACTAATGCGTTTCATTGCTCTATACAGGAACAATCCGGGTGAATCACAAGACACAGATAACAAGACTTAAAGAAATCTGGCAACTTATATAACTGCTGTGTGGGCATTGTTTCCTCTAAGAGGATTGTTGGATTGTGAGCAGACTGTGAAAGGTCATTGAGGCTTTAGATCTCTTATATGTGGTGACCTGGGAAAACCTTTCACATGGTCAGAGATTGACATTTCAACTATATACAAGTAGCATGTGATAATAGACAGGAGGAAAATGTGTAAATATAGTATGTTCTTTATTAAGGGAAATTGCTTTACATTAAGGGGTCATAGTCAGAAGTGCAGATTGAAACACTGACCTAAGAATATCTATAATCATAAACACAACACAGGCAATAGAGAAAAGAAAGTAAAGAAAAAAAAAACACCAACTAGACAAACTACATAAGGGCAACACACAACAGGTGAACACAATGCGATAGCAAAACAATAGCAGGACAAGAGAAAAGGCTAGAAACAGAACAAGCACTCATGCCACATGATGCAAAACAAGGAACCAAGACACATGATGCATACTCAAACTATAAAGACATGAAAGCAGCAAATTTTAGCGGATCATTATATTTGATGTCTCTACTCTGTTTTTCAGATTATAGCTGTAGCAGAATTCAGTGGATCATTCATCAGGCTGATATGGTTGGTAAGCATGAGACCAGCAATGGCATCAAAGCCTACTAGTATTATGTGAACTTTGCGCATGCCTACTGCAATGCAAACGAGCACGGCATAAGTCAAATATATACCGTATTTTCCGGACTATAAGCCGCTACTTTTTTCCCCACGCTTTGAACCCCGCGGCTTAAACAACGAAGCTGCTAATTTATGGATTTTTCCTGGGTTTTTCCCGGTTTCACAAGCTTCAATCCAAACACCGAGCCCCATAACATTAGACCAATGAAATTGCCGAACGCGTTCAGGTGAACCAATGAAACTCTTTATATTAAATCAGATGCGCTCCCACTGAATCGGGCCGCACCACATCATAAATATGGATGATGTTCCTCTGACGTTTGACCTGCCGCTCACTCGGACTGTCAACAGGAAATGCGACTCATTCGTCATGCTGAAAACAACCGGGCATGAAAAAACGCACTTCACCTGTGTTCTGAGCTGCACGGCATCGGGAGAAAAGCTTCACCGATGGTGATTTTTAAACGCACGACGATGCCAAAAGAAAAACTCCCGAGAGAAATTGTTGTGAAAGGAAGGAGGAAGACAGTGAACAATGACTTTCTTGGTAGGCTACTGTTTAGATACAAGCCGTGTAACAGGCACTGTCTTTCGTTAAAGCCTGTGTAAAGTTCATTAGTTTCAGTGTAGACACCTGCGGCTTATAGACAGGTGTGGCTTATTTATGTTCAAAATAAAAATCTTTGTCAAATTCAGTGGGTGCGGCTTATATTTGGTTGCGTTCAATAGTCCGGAAATTATAGTAGGTTTCTCTAAAAGTTTTTTGCTGCCTCTAAATATTCCTCCCCCTAATCACCTTCAAATGGTCTTCCAAACTCAGCTTACAATACCAAAAATCACAACACCCACATCTACCTTCCTGCATTATAATTTTATATGAAGCTTGTGTGGGATGGAGAGAGGAGTAGAGAGATATGCGAGGGGAAATGATATGCAGTGGGACTTTATAAGAAGGTCGAGAAAACTGTGTGGCTGTTAGATATGGAAGGAAGTGTGTGTGTGTGTGTGGGTGTGTAGGTCCTCTTAATGAAGTCTTTTATAGTCATGTAAACCAACAGTATATATTCATTTAGTCTTATTAATTTCGCCAAACAGTTCTACTGTGTGATGCTGCTCAATTAATTCCTCACTCAATTCACTTCATAGTTACACTTAGAATTGAAGCAGCGGTGTAGACAGAAGTAATTATTCCATATTATGATGATGCGCTCACTCGTTTATCATTAAACATGGACAGATGGTTACTCCTGAATGGATGCTGGTTCATTTGTTTAAGTATATCTAAAGAAGTCTGTTGACGGAGTTTTTCAGAAAAAAAAAATAACACTCGTTTAAAAATAGAGAAAATATATACACTTTTTTTTTGCAATGTTGGCACAGGTTTACAACAAATCTGTACAGAATAGAAAAACATTGGCTGGGCTTTTTCCAGTCTTTAGTTATCCAGTTTGGGTAAGTAGGTTCCCACTGTAACCTCAGATATTCTGATGTTCTGATATATTCTTCCACACTTGTAGCCAATTTCCCTCAAACATCGATGTGTTGTGCATTCTGGGATGCTTTTCTGATACCCTAGCTTTAAAAAGTTGTTATGCAAAACTTATTGACATTAAATGTAGTGGTCAGCCTGGTCAGTGCAGCTTTTTTTTTCCAGTTCAGTAACAAGTAACAAGTAACAACACTGTTAGCATACTGTTGATCACATTTTTCATCTGATGTACTTTGTTTGGTTGGTCAGTTGGCAAAGAGCCATCACTTGTCTTCAAAAGCAATACATGGTTGAAATTAGTGTTGTGTAACAGAAGCAGAAGTATAGTTAACATGTGTTGACTGCGTATAAAAACATGCAAGTAAACAGGCCGCATGCCTAAGCACAACTGTGCCTCGTATTTGCAAAGTCTCTAAATTCACTTGTCATCATATTTTTTATTTTCTATAACCTTACTTGGCAAGCTATAACACATTCTCAGCATTGGGTGTGACTCAGTGTGACATTCCAGAAATACACTGCTGCAAACAGCCCTCATGTACACTCCTTGGCAAAAAAAAAAATGGGCCAAGCCCCAAATGGCAAACATTAGGCATTTAATGGTCTTAAAAATAAATCATTGGTCAGTAAATTAGCACGAATTAAACAAATGCACTCCTGAGACCTCCCATGCCACTATTTACTTCTTTACTTTTGGTGCAGTAAACTGTTTTAGGGAAAGCGAGTAAGAAAAACAAGGAAATTAACATGTAATCTGTCATGCGAAGGTAAAATCATGACAGTGAGTGAAATGTTTGGTGTAAAATTAACACAAAAAGCATTATGCATCTGGGTGTACAATATTTTCCCCATTATTTATAATGGGTCATTATTTGGCACAACAAGTACCTGATAAAAAGTTTAGAAATGGAACTAGGATTGATAGATCAGAAAGAGATGTTTAATTCTTGCTAATTTTCTGACCAATACTTTGTTTAAACCATTAAAAGCTTTTTTGGAGTGTCATTTTCAAGTTCATCTTAAAATATCATAGAACCTCAGTCACTGCAATGTCCTCTTGATAATAAAATGTAATTAAATACAATTATTTATACCTTTACCTTATAACAGGAAAATTTGTTGAATATTTGAACATTTATGTTCTTGTCCTAAAAAGCTTATGGCTTATAAAGGCCATGTGTGTCCTTAAAAGTACTGCCTTGAAGTTCACTTATCATGATCTTAATTTTTCATCAGTTCTCTAGTTATACAATTGCAAATGAAGAATGTTGTATTGTTGATGCAAATATTAAACAGACATACATCTCTGTTAATAACTGCAACACTAGGCATTCATTTTTGTCTGCAAGCTCATGTATGCAGAAGAGGGTTGATAACATATTCCTCCGAGTGTTCAGCTGCTATAAGGGGGATAGGGTGGTGGGGTGAAGGTGTCAAGTCAAGTCAAGTCAAGTTTATTTCTATAGCATTTTTCACAACAGACATTGTCTCAAAGCAGGTTTTACAGAATTTAACAGTTAAGGTAAACGATGTGTATTTATCCCTGATGAGCAGCCATGGTGACTTGTGGCAAGGAAAAACTCCCTTAGATGTTATGAGGAAGAAACCTTGAGAAGAACCAGACTCAAAAGGGGAACCCATCCTCATTTGGGTGACATCAGGAGTGTGATCATAAACCTTTAAACAATACAGAACACTGGGGAGTGAGAACTAACATGAGCACTGGAATGTAAGATTATGAGTAATGTTCTGTCTACAGTCTTTTACAGTCTTTATGGTTATAAAACTAGGAGCTCCTGAGCAACTCATAAAATAGCTCAATATTTGCGATCATCATAGATCCAACACCAGCTTCTCCATGCCAGAGCCTTTAAACACTCCAGAAGGTCCAATGTCAAAACTCCACACATGAAGTGGGATCCAATTGGCACTGGTACGTCTCTAGATGGTACGGGATGTTTGCGGGGTCGGCATCTACTTCTTTAAAGGTGTCTGTTGTCCAGTTTGAATACAGAGCAGAAACGCTGAACATAAAACTTTTGTTGATAACCCAGTACAGTAGCTGCCAGACATATTTCGCCAGAAAGAAGTGGCTGTCCTTCTCAATGCCCTGGAGGACAATTACCCAGATCAATTTATGTAGACTGCATTTTATTAAAATGAGAAAGAAGGAGAGACAGAGGGACCTCTTCAGCGAAGCATGGTGCATTATCGTTCCCCATTTGCCAGATCACTAAGAGCCCTGATGTCCTATTCGCGAGGGGTATTGTTTCATTTGTTATTGCCTCATTCGTCGCTCCGGCATATGCCTGCCTGACATTAAACGTACTTTTTTTCCCAGGAAGGCAAATTAAAGTAGGATCTTAAAGAGAGATGGGCAAAAATCGAACGCTTGGATGATGAAACGTGTGGCGAGGCCTTGAAGTTGCGCAAGGCCTTGAAGATGTGTTCATTTCGGTTACGCTCAGCATGACAGAGACACAGAAAATGACCATACGTGGAGGGGTTTCGAGAGTGCCCAAAGAAGGTGAGAATGGTAGAGCTGAAAAAAGGCAGAAGGGAGAAGAGAGAGATTGCTGTGATTATGTTCGAGTTGTTTGGCTTGATAGTGCAACACAAAGGCGCTATTCTTCACAGCAGAGAGAGTGCACAGATTAAAGAAGAAAGAAGAACAAAAAATGGGAGAACAAGGACTGCTGTTTTTCACTGAGTATCCCTTTTTTTTTTTGGTCCCCCTCCCTTGCCCTCTTTCTCTTGTTTGTGTCATTGCTATTTGTGCAAGGATCGCAATCAGGATGGCAAACAACAGCGTGCACGCAAACACTTTCTGCCAGGGTTTCACAATACCTGAGCTGCCAGAAGAGCAAGGAGATTGTGACACAAACAGCTAATCTCATCTCTGACTCTGTTATCCCTTTGTGACTTATCCTTCTGTCCCTCTCCTGTTTTATGTGCCGTTTAAGGCAGGGGTGTTTGTGTATATACGCGCCCAGTGTTTGCTTAAGGCGCAGTGGTGATGTTCTGTGCTATCTGCTGAGCTTGTGCAGTGTAAACAACATAGCAGGGACGTGAGGAGAATGTGCATGAATGGGGTATGGACAGGTGTGCTTTCTTTAGTGAAATCAAACCTCGTGATATGTGTTCCTGTAGATGGAAATCATGAACATCACAATGTGATCTCAAAGGGATGTTTGTAAAAAATATGATGTTGTTTAGGACAAATAATTTACTACAATTTCTATTTGCATTCTTGGACAAAAGTATTTGGGAAACCTGCCTTTTCCATCTGTGGTTCTTCCCCAAACTGTTAACACAAAGTTGGAGGCAAACAATCTCATAGAAAGTCTATGGATCCATTTACTTGAACTAGGAGACCTACACCTGTTCCAGCATGACAATGCCTCTGTGTACAATGTGAGCTACATGAATATAAGGTTTGCATGGGTTGGAGTGGAAGATCCTTTTGAACAACTTTGGAATGAATTGGAATTATAACTGGTCCCCAGGCCCCCTCACTCTACATCAGAATAAAGGTTATTATAACAACAAATGGCAACTAAATGTGCAATGAGATGTCTTAAAACACACAGAAACCTCAGCTCAGCTGTCCACCAACTTTTGCAAGTTAATAGTGTAGGTCTTTCTTGAAAATACTTGTGCAAGGTAGAAGGTAAAAATTGGAAGTTTAGTTTTTTTGGAAAGTACTCTCTTAGAAAAGGACTGTGCAATTCCCAGGTTGTCCTTTGGGTCTATGTACCACACCCCCCAATCCCTATAAAAAAAAAAAACACACTCACACACTGATGAATATTGATTAAGGGAAAAAAAAATCCTTAATTTCATTTTCTTGATGCATAAATGCCTCCAACCCCCTTTCTCCTTAAGGATGAGCCTTTGTTTCTGATCCATTATGGCAATTCATTATGTCAAGCCAGTCACATGAAAATGCACGATGAGACAATGATTGGTGCGATAATAATAAATAACCCAATCCCAATGCGCACATAATTCAGCCTCATTCAGGGATGAACACAAACTACAGCTCGCTATAAACACTTCAATTCAATTAGATTTAATTCATTCAGCTGGTTCGGAAAGGGGAGGGGGTGTGAGGAGGGGGGGGGGGGGGCATGAGATTATAACGTGTCTGTTCAACAATATGAAAAATTACTCATGAGTGAACGCTGATGAAGGGTATAAATTATAAATCAGGCAGGTGGAAAATTTGTTTCTTTCTAGGATGTTACTTGGGACCTCTTCTCCTGCCGAGTTTCCCTGAAGGACCAAAATAGGAACCCTTTTTGGATGATTTGGGACTGCTGAATATGATTTTTTTTATATACACCAATTAATAACTAAGAATGGCCTAAGAACAACTGTGCAATCTCACAGGAAAAGAATGTTTTTAGAGTGTTTAGTTTTGTGTATGTATTTTATATGAAACATTCTCATATGTTGCGTGACAGTATCACTGCCACAGTACAGTACACTCTTTGGAATACCGAAACAGTGAGGGAAAATTTAAGGCTTTCCCTAAAGGAATGAACTGAAGAATCTTTTGGGTGCTAGATAGAGTACAGAAGAGATTTACTGTAAATTACACCTAAGAATTCATTTACAACCATGAAAATGTGTGTAAGAATAAAGAGCTGAATGGTTTAAATGACCTACACACTTTAAATGAGCTTTTTTCTTAGGTCCATTTGGGAGAACCAATAATGGCTCTTCTTCTTCTTCTTCTTCTTCTTTCGGCTGCTCCCATTAGGGGTCGCCACAGCGGATCATCCGTCTCCATACCACCCTGTCCTCTACATCTGCCTCTTTCACACCAACTACCTGCATGTCTTCCCTCACCACATCCATGAACCTCCTCCTTGGCCTTCCTCTTTTCCTCCTACCTGGTGGCTCCATCTTCAGCATTTTTCTACCAATATAATTCATGTCCCGTCTCTGCACATGTCCAAACCATCTCAATCTCGCCTCCCTCACCTTGTCACCAAAACATCCTACATGTGCTGTCCCTCTAATAAACTCATTTCTAATCCTGTCCATCCTCGTCACTCTCAACGAAAACCTTAACATCTTCAGCTCTGCTACCTCCAGCTCCACCTCCTGTCTTTTACTCAATGCCACTGTCTCTAATCCATACAACATCGCAGGTCTCACCACAGTCCTATAAACTTTCCCTTTCATTCTTGCAGATACCCTACTATCACAAATCACTCCTGTCACTCTTCTCCACCCACTCCACCCTGCCTGCACTCTTTTCTTTACTTCTCTAACACACTCCCCATTACTCTGCACTGTTGACCCCAGGTACCTGAACTCCTCCACCTTCTCCACCTCTTCTCCCTGCAACCGCATCACTCCACTGCCCTCCCTCTCATTCACACACATGTACTCTGTCTTACTCCTACTGACTTTCATTCCCCTTCTCTCCAGCGCATATCTCCACCTCTCCAGGCTCTTCTCAACCTGCTCTCTACTCTCACCACAAATCACAATATCATCTGCAAACATCATAGTCCAGGGAGACTCCTGTCTGACCTCGTCCGTCAACCTGTCCATCACCACTGCAAACAGGAAAGGGCTCAGGGCCGATCCTTGATGCAGTCCAACCTTCACCCTGAACCAGTCTGTCGTACCTACTGCACACTTCACTGCCGTCACACTGTCCTCATACATGTCCTGCACCACCCTCACATACTTCTCTGACACACCTGACTTCCTCATACAGTACCACAACTCCTCTCTCGGCACCCTGTCGTACGCTTTCTCTAAATCCACAAATACACAATGCAATTCCTTCTGTCCTTCTCTATACTTCTCCATCAACATCCTCAAAGCAAATAAGGCATCTGTGGTGCTCTTCCTCGGCATGAAACCATACTGTTGCTCACAGATGGTCACCTCTTCTCTCAGCCTGGCTTCCACTACTCTTTCCCATAACTTCATGGTGTGACCGATCAACTTAATTCCCCTGTAGTTACTGCAGGTCTGCACATCTCCCTTATGCTTAAAGATCGGTACCAGCACACTCCTTCTCCATTCCTCAGGCATCCTCTCACCTTCCAGAATCTTGTTAAACAATCTGGTTAAAAACTCCACTGCCATCTCTCCTAAACATCTCCACGCTTCTACTGGTATGTCATCTGGTCCAACCGACTTACCATTCTTCATCCTCTTAATCGCTGCTCTCACTTCCTCCTTACTAATCCTATCTACATCCTGCTTCACCAACTCCACATCCTCCAACCTTCTCTCTCTCTGATTTTCCTCATTCATCAGCTGCTCAAAATACTCCCTCCATCGTCTCAACACACTCTCCTCACTAGACAACACATTTCCCTCTCCATCCTTTATTGCTCTAACTTGCAGTACATCCTTCCCAGCTCGGTCCCTCTGCCTGGCCAATCGGTATAAATCCTTTTCTCCTTCCTTAGTGTCCAACCTCTTATACAGCTCCTCATATGCCTTTTCCTTGGCAGAACCAATAATGGCTCTAATATACCTTAATTCAGTTCCTCGATACAGAAAGTTTTAATAAGAGTTCTTGTCATGACTCTTGCTTCCAACTTTTTAAATGGATTTAATTTGAGACATCTTCCAAAATTAAAAACCGTTCTAGGAACATCTGAATAGATAAGTTTTTAAGGTTGCTTGGTTTGTCCCACTTGGGAAAGAGGGACTAAGGGTTTTATGTACTACCCTTTAATAATGTTTCTGTGTAGAGTCTATTCATGTAGTCTATTTATAAAGGTAAGAACTCCAAACCATCCAAAGAACACTTGAGGAGCCTTTTCTAGAAGGGTTCACTTTTACCTTAAGTATATATAACAGGATCTACTGTAATAGTTTTCAACCTAGTGTGATGATTGGAAGGGTTTTGAACAATAAATATTTTTTTTTGTTTTTTTTTTATCAATCAACCACTTGGACTATATCTACTTTGCCAAACGAAGAAATGTGAATGCAATCAGAAAACTGGTTAAAAGCTGAATTTTTCAAGATGTACTTTTAGAGATCACTGATCTAAAACGACCTAAAATGTGTATTTTGAAGACCACTGGGACTAGAGTGATACATGTAAAAAAAATGGCATAACCTTCAGTTATGGAATTAATATGCTGATATTTCAGCTTCGTACAGTTTTAGTGCAACTCAATTTTAGGACTGATTTACTAAGCCATCAATCTTATAATATGAAAAACAAATAGTCTATAAAAAAATAGCAGTTCTAGGCAATGTTTCATAAAAAAAAAAAAAAAAAAAAAAAAAAGCATTCTTTGATATGAAGGGCAACCCTAAGTACTGTTTTTCAGGGTTTATCAATGAAGGCTTTGGGTATACAAAATACTTTCCAATGACTCATATTTCATCAAGCCAATCAGTATAACATTTATAAAACTAAATTTGGTATTTAGTACTAGGAAAACTAATATTGTCACAAATTTCCTTGAAGCTTGATACTAAGAAGAAAAAGAAAAAGGTTTCTGAAATGTCCTTCATGGCCAGGTCTAGGCAATTATAATTGTGGGATGGTATAAATAATAGGTGAACAATCAGTGGTAGTGGCCACAACCACTAATCCAGTTCTTTCAAAAACTAATATTTACAAAATGAGAAAAATACATTTAATTTGAAATGTAACTAAACAGTGATAATGAAAACTTAAAATGATAACGAAAACTTAAAACCTTAACTGAATTTTAACTTTACACTCCACAAATATTGCTTTTATTGTATCAGATTAGTTCTCAATTAAAATTAAATCCTAAATCAACTTATTAAACCTATTTTCAAACTTTAATACAGTACAAAATTAGAACATTCTATAAAAAAGTTTCCTTCTTCCACTTTTATAGAATATTTCCTCGTTTTTTATTTTTTTTTTTTCCTTTTTTAAATTCATTATTTAACCAAAGACAGTATCAGAACATTCTATAACTACCTTTTTTGCCACTTTTATATAAAACAAATCTTTTTACATTTTTTTCCTCAATTTTAATTTTATAACCAACAGCAACCTGAAACTTTATTAGTATTGTTTATCAGATATATTTCCCCTTTTCTCTGTCTAGCTATTGTTCTGTCCATCCATCCACCCATCCATCCATCCATCCATCCATCTTTGTTTGTTTTGGATTTGTCATGGGCCAAAGTGACAAAGCCTCTAAATTCCTCTTTCTTTTCTTGGTGTGATGATATGAGGTTCGTATTCTTGACAATGTGGGGAAGGAACTCTCACACAATGCCAAAGACTCCAATTTCCAGGTCAGAAATTATTTTACAGCTTGAATTTAAGGTCAGTTAATGCAAAAATCAATTTGTAAAGCCTTAGTAAATAAATAACAATATTAGTAAATATTATAAGTAAAAAAAAACACTTCCTTATAATAAGTATGTCTTTAGGAACCAATGCAATAATATCATCCTTAGTAAATGAGCATGTTTGTAGGGTTGTAATTGTAAAGCTCATGTAACTTTTGAATTAGACAAAAAAAAAAGGTTTCATTTTCCATGAACCATTTATTCAGAATGTTTTGATCCCATTAGTTTGCTGCATTCGTTTTAATACCAAGAGTCCATGATACGCCTCATGCTCATGAACCTCATGCCACCGTAGTCCCTGAAGCTCCTGTACTCTCCGGGCCTGAAGTACCACATCCTGCCTCTGTAGTGGGGATACTCATACATGAGCCAGTGGCCGTCCATCACATGGCAGGACATGCAGCCATTGGACCAGTGGTAGCGATCCATGAAGGAATCGCAGTCATCCATCACCTCATTCATCTGACCTATGAAGTTTTCCTTCTCATAGATCCTCATTCTGTAGGATCCTCTGTACTTTAAGCAAAAATATCAAATATAGAGGTAAATTTTCTGACAAACATGTTTCAAATGACATGGCAAATGCAATAACATACCATAGGGATCATGCGGCAGGACATGATGCAGTTGTTGCCCCAGCCCCACATGCTCATGTAGTCAGCATACTCGCCCCTCCTCATGAAATACTGGTTTCCCATGTAGTTGGTGCGGTCGTAGACCATCCAGCAGCCGCTCTCTACCCTGCAGGAATGGCAGCGGCTCATGTATGAGTACAAATCAGAACAATCACTGGAGCACTCATAGGAGCGCCCCGTGAAGTTTCTGTCCTCGTAGAAGATAACCTGTGGGTAAAAGGGAATAAAATACATCAGCAAATCGTGATATATTTCTTACATGTATCTATCAACATTATCGTTACCTTACCTTGCCCATAATGATGGATGGGTTGTTCAAACTGTTTACAACTGGTGAACTGACATCCTGCCTGTTTTAACCCATGCATTTATACCTGGACCAGGATGAAAGAAAGAGTGCCTCCTATTGTAAAAAAAACCCTGACCAATCAATATGGCACAGCGGCCTATAGAAGGCTGAAGAGCTTTTGGATGTGTGAATGTGTTCTCCAGAAGACTTCAGAATTTTCTCATTTATAGCTTTCATTGAAGTCTTTTCACCCCATGCTCCAATGCAAAAAAGTGTTTTTATGCATGTGTGTGTGTGTGTGTGTGTGTGTGTGTGTGTGTGTGTTGTGTGGAGTTATTTCCTTTTACTTTCTAACTTGCCTAGTCTATTTTTCTTCGAAGATCATGTTGGTAAGGAGCCAGTTTAACACTTTAAAATTTGTAGTGCTAAAAACAGTTTGTCTGAAGATGTCTAAAACCTCGTAAAGGCATATGTCTAGCACTTAAAGGATTCAAAGAGCTTGAGGAAAAAGATCCTCCAGCCTGTGAAGACAAAAATCAAACTCTTCCAGCAGAACTATACGCACTTTGTGTAGCAAAAAAAAACAGTTACTGTCCTTCAAGTAGTTAATGCAAACCTTACACTGAAGCATGGTGGGGGTGGCATCATAAGGTACTTGCCATAATCCTCTTAGATTTCTTTAAGAAAAAAGGAAAAAAAAACTTGTTAAATTATTGCATAAAATCAATCAGCTCAAGCTAATCAGCTCGAAAAGGTGACACCCCCCCCCCCCCCAATGAAACATACAGTTAACTGATTGGTTAGACCTCAACTACAGAAGCTATTATAGCTTTTGTGTGTGTGTGTGTGTGTGTGTGTGTGCGTGTGTGTGTGTGTGTGTGTGTGTGTGTGTGTGTGTGTGTGTGGATAAATCAATCAAACTTGTTGCCTTTCATTTATAACTGTTGTAATCAAATTTATATAAAGCTCAGGAGGTTAGATCATGCCAAGCAGAAAATATGGTCCTACTGAGACATCAATATTTTTTCCATTTCTTTCTCACTAATCAACCATTTTCTACCACTTACTACAGCCCACTATCATTTCACACTCAACACGATGTGGACAAAATTGTGCAAAACCTTTTCCAGCCACATACTGTTGCTACCTCAAATGGTTACCACAAAGTTTAAGGCACACAATTATATAGGATGTCTTTGGGTGTGGTAGCATTATATCTTCCCTTTACTTGAACTAGCAGTCCCAAACCAAAACTAAAAGTAGGAATATCTCAACCCCATTGAACACCTTTGTTTCTGCATGAGCACAAATATTTAAAACATCACAGCAAAATCTAGTGGAAAACCTTTCTAGAAGAGTGGAGTTTATTATAACAGCAAATGTGAGATAAATGTGAAATAAGATGTTTAAAAACATAGTGTATGTCTTTCTTACTACAGTAATTGCATGTTACATTGAAATGTCTTCATTTGAGAGTTATCATTCTGTAATAAAAACCAGAGTTCTAATGTTCTTTGAGGATTTGACCTTAATTTTATTCATTTTCTCTGTTGTCTTATTTGTATTCTTTGTTAACTCTCTGACCTCTTTACATGTCCAGTATTTGGAGTATCACCTCGCCAGATGCCAGATGCTAAGAACTTGCAATTGCTCTGTAAAAACACGTTCTCTTTTATAACGTGTAGAAAAGTATTGCTGTTGAAAATTATAGGCTTTCCCAAACTGAAACTGATATTGCATTTAACATTCAGTGTCTCAGATTAATTATAAATTAAACTGATAAATCAGTCCATATAATTTTATCCCTTATATGTTTATCCCTAATGAGCAAACCAGTGGTGCCAGTGGCAACTCCCTGAATTCAACATCAAAGGGAACCATCCTCATCTGGGTTACACCAAATGACTATTCTTTATAGTTTCCTCATTGTTGAGGTTGTCAACTGTTCACTGATGGACACTTGACTTGAATGTCCTATGTCATTAGAGAAGAAGAATTTACATTAATTACAGTCCAAATCCATCATCATGGCTCTTAAGTTTAACCCTGTACAGAAACTACATGGATATTTAGACTCTTTATGTGGAACCACTTAAGAAGAATTCTATCCAGAGGAAGGTGTCAGGGTAAATCAGACTAGACTGGAAAGAAGAAAGGTACAGGATCACTGGGCATGTGGGCCTGATCTACAGTATGAATATGAAGATCACTGCTACCACTATGGTCATGGAAAACACCAGGGGGGAAAAGCCTAGAGGTAAAATTACTTGCATTGATAGAATGTCATAAATAAACACTGTAAATGCATTATGCAATATAGTCTTCATGTGTCTTTTATGCAAGGTTCTTATCTGACTGCTTCTTCACACCCGCAGGCAAATAACCAACCACCTGCTTGTGCGACTTGTGATTGCATCACGTGGGATTTCTAGTCTCAACCAGATGCCCTGCAAACCTTTCTGGCAAGATACAAAAAAAAAAAATCTAACAAAGAAAAATGATGCAGCCGTCATTCATATTTGTACTAGCAACATGTGTCCGTGATGTATTTGTATTTAACTTTTAAAGGTAGAAAATAGCTTAAATAATACAATTTCCACATCATTTTGTTAAAATGTTTATTTTCTGAAGGTCGAAACAGCAAAAATTAATCATTATATCTTAGCTCTAACCATAGCCACACATAATGGGCTTTGCCAGACCACCAGGGATGCATGTCTCATCACAAATGCGGGAATACTCAATCGATCACCAACAACATGATTCTTTAAAATGTCAGGCATGTATGCCATGTAACAGCTGTCTATTATACTATTATACATGTTTCCCATTCAAGCAAATAAGCAAAAAATGAAAAACATAGATTACTGACCTGAAGAATTATTATTGCTCAGCATGGTGCGGTTGCAGGGAGAAGAGGTGGAGAAGGTGGAGGAGTTTAGGTACCTGGGGTCAACAGTGCAAAGTAATGGAGAGTGTGTTAGAGAAGTAAAGAAAAGAGTGCAGGCAGGGTGGAGTGGGTGGAGAAGAGTGATAGCAGGAGTGATTTGTGATAGTAGAGTATCTGCAAGAATGAAAAGGAAAGTTTATAGGACTGTGGTGAGACCTGCAATGTTGTACGGTTTAGAGACAGTGGCATTGAGTAAAAGACAGGAGGTGGAGCTGGAGGTAGCAGAGCTGAAGATGTTGAGGTTTTGGTTGGGAGTGACGAGGATGGACAAGATTAGAAATGAGTTTATTATTAGTTTAAGATTATTTAATGAGTTTATTAAATCTTTTTAAAAAAGCCAAAAAAAAAAAATTATTTTACATTTTTAAAAGAAATTCTTTCCAAAACAATTTAGTGGAATGCCATATATTTATTGTTTATTTGTGATAATAGCATTTTCAAAAATCAAATGTATATCGATCAATACTCAACATTTTCTAAACTTCCACTGTAATCTTGTTCTTTCGGCTTCTCCCTTAGGGGTCGCCACAGCGGATCATCCGTCTCCATACCCCCTCCTCTACATCTGCCTATTTCAAACCAACTACCTGCATGTCTTCCCTCACCACATCCATAAACCTCCTCCCTGGTCTCTTTTCCTCCTTCCTGGTGGTTTCATCCTCAGCATTCTCCTACCCATATACCCCATGTCCCTCCTCTGCACATGTCCAAATCATCTCAATCTCGCCTCCCTCATATTGTTTCCAAAACTTCCTTCATGCGCTGTCCCTCTAATAAACTCATTTCTAATCCTGTCCATCCTCATCTCTCCCAATGAAAACCTCAAAATCTTCAGCTCTGCCACCGCCAGGTCCACCTCCTGTCTTTTAGTCAAAACTTCCTCTGTACTATCTTTCTAATTGGGGATAGCACTGTACATGTAGAATTTCATTTTCATGAATGTGAAAAAAAAAAACAGAAATCCCTTAAGAAAATAATTATAGTTATTTTATTGTTTTTTTTTTTTTTCAAATAAGATTTTCAAAGATGTATAGGGTCTGTTAAGGAAATTGATGTGGAAATTGCTGTGACGAATCAACAAAGCTGCAACTCCAACTCCCAGTAAACACCTCGGCATGCAAACATGTCCGCCACAGACCTTACCTTCCACAATGTGCGACTCTCATGGTCGCCCAGCTACTGATTGCACACAAGTGTGCTCAATTACATCCACTCACACATGCTATAAATCTTTCCACACTTAGGACTCGATGTATTTCCCAGTGTCTGTTCTGTAAGCCTGATTTACTAAGCCTTTTTGTCCTGATTGCTGCTGTGGTATTTGATTCATTTTTGTCCAACCATTTTGTGATTTGTTTGCCCTGTTTACTCATCTGATATTTGCTTCGCCTGAACGCCTGGCATTTGACTCTGCCTGTTGTTTTAAATTCCTCGGTTTAGTAAAATACAAACTTTACTTACCTGCAATTGCATCCTTGTATGTTTTTATAACGTGACACGTGCACTCGATTCACCAGGATAAACGAATCATTGACTGAAATCTGGGACTGGAAAAATTCTAGTTGCAACAAAATTCAACAAACCCTTAAAGCTTCTGTGTAAATTATTTGTTTTCGGTAAAAACAGCCTTAAATTATTAACGATGTAAAACATGCATATGTTTTGAATGTGTGCTTCAAGGCATGGGATACTAATTAATATGTGCATGCATTTAGTAGATGAAAATGAAATTGTTTAGGAACGTGTGTGCAGTTGGCCTTCTTTCAGCAGCCTCCAAGAAATCTCAGCGCCAGGAAGGAAGAACATGCAAAAGACCATTTTGGCAGATGCTATAAGCTCAATTGCCAAGACTCTGCTATCTCTTTGCATAGATCTGCTACACTGCTGTGTGGTAATACGTGGGGAGTAGTGAGTAGTTTTATAGGCTTCTTATTTATAGGGTCTTTGGAGATCAAGTTTAACACCGGGAATAATCATGCAACATTGAAATGTACATTCTTTACATTTATTATTTATTACAAATAATACCACAGAGCAAAATATATCAATTCTGCAAGTGGTAAATATAAATGAAGTAAGGTTAAAGATGCTTGTTTGTTTGTTCTTGAAATATCTTTTATACTTATTACCTTCTGAATTTTACTTAGCGTTTGCCAGAGCCCCTAGTGGCATACACTGGCTTGAAGATTTTTAACTGCAAACTTGTTTTACCTACACCTTGTGTACCCTATGTGAACACAAATGCTTTATATAAAGTAGATATAGTAGATATTAATTTTATCATTCAATACCATCATTTTTAATGTTAGCAAAAATTTACATATTAGCCAGTTCTTTTCTTCCCACTTGACAGTTTCAACCTATCTAACACCGAGATACCTAAAGCCAGACAGCCACACCTTCAAAATTCGGACCATGCTGGTTTAAATTCAGAAGAAGATAATGACTGCCCTCTTCTGCATACTTTAGTTCACAGATGCCCATAATTTTTTTAGTATCACTTAGCTTGACAGGGAATTTTGGTCCCTTTCGCTTTTTTGCCAATGATGAGGTTTTGATTGATATCTTTGCAATTTATGGTAAACACTTTTCCATTTCTGGTATGTGTTGAGTCACATGCTGGTTATTTAGTGAATCTCAGAAACTGGCAGAATAGTACCTTTTATTTAACTAAATAAAATTAGCCAATAACAAGATCAGCCAAAACCAACCAAAACTCGATTCTACAGAAATTGATTCTCCGACTGAAATGAAATAATTACATTAAAACAAGAAAAATTTATTTGGAATTTCATCTCTTTTACTATATATTTCTTTACTGGATCCTTGTTTTTTCTTTTTTAATAGATTTTAATGTGTCACCTCTTTCCTATATCATGAGCTGTTTCCATACTCACCTGCTAGGACTTTTATGCTAGATCTTTTTGTCAGGTCGGTGATTCTTGGTTGTTACCAAGTTTTGGCTGAAGCGTATGGGTGACCATGCTTTTCCAGTGTTGCTGTGCCAAATCTGTGGAACGACCTTCCACGATCATGACTGTGCTGTCAGTTACCTTTTTAAAATCAAAATAAAATAATATTTCATGCATGCATTTATTTATTTGTTTGTTTGTTTGTTTAATCTAACCTTTTTAAATTTATTGTGGTCTGTAGGCATTCTAGTCTCTGTTCTGATATTTTATGTTTGGGTAACTATTATTATTATTTTCATTGTTATTGGTAATTTCATTGTTGATGTTTTTGTTGTTCTTGATAATAATGAGGATGGGGATGATCATGTCTACAATAACAAATATGCACCACATTTTTCATGTAACACCACCCCCAATCTGTGCATATTTTATTTACTGTGTTCGTGCCTATTATCTAATAATAATAATAAAAACAACAACAACAGTAATAATAACAACAACAACAACAACAACAATAATAATAGTAATAATATAGACATCATGCTGTACATAAATGCATATTTTTTTTTTTTTTTTTTTTACATTTACAGAGATTATTACATTTGTATCTTAATTCCTTTAGAAATAAGACTGCATGATGGTGTTTCCCTGAGAATCAATCAATAAATCTTAAATATCAAACAAATATAATAAATATCCAATATTATATTAAATTCCTTTGAGTACATGGAAAACTCGATCATTCTTGTAAACACTGTGTGTAACTAAAGGAATAAAAAACAATAATGACGTCAGGTCCCGATCTTGCCTATCAGAACGCAGTGTGGGTCAGGGGGCGGGGTTTGTTGCTGTGTGGGCGGGGTTGTTCCGGCGCTGTGGGCGGTGTTATTCCCTCCCTGAGCGCTGCTGATGCTGCCTACAGACCCGCTCCGGGGATGCAGGTGATACAGGACCGCTCTTATGTGATGCTGCGTGGAGAAACACAAAACTGCATTCTGCTCTGCGCGTTAGTGGATACGAGGCGATCTGGTGGAGGAATGTTTTGAGCTTGCACTTTGTTTTGCTTTTTTTTGCTGAAGAATCAGAAGAGGAGACGGAAAGCCGTTTTGGAAGGTAAAAGCAAATTTTGCAATATAGGGATGAAAGGCATTCCGCAGCTCTGGGCAGTTTTCTCACTAGAGATGCATGGAATGCATCTGTATAGAAATGTCTTGAACAGTTTGTTATCTAAAGGAAAGATGCTGATGCTCAGGTAATGCTCGGGTTCCTATTGTCGGGCTCATATCTAATAAGGATATGTTTTGTAAATCCCTAATCTGCTTTATTTTACAATCTTTTCAATCCCACACGCTTAGAGACCACGCTGGCTTGTTTTGCATGTTTATATCTATTCCACATACATACAGTCTTAATGATATTCTGTTATTTCTTTCTTTATTTATTTATTTAGTCTTTGACTGTACGAGTAGTTCATGTCTCATTATAAGGTGCAGAAATGAAGAAAAAGAATAAGAGCCAGATGTGCACGACGCCGTAAAACGCGTGTGTTATTCTACCAAGAATAATAAAGTGGCTTCTGTCACATTGCTTTATTGCTAGTTTTGAGATAACAGGAGCATGCATTTGTTTTTCTGTGATTCCTCATTTCTGTCTTACCTACAATTAAACGGGGAAGCAGTTGTTAGAATTTGGTGCATTGTGTGGAAATCTTCTCTTCTCTCTTGCAAAGGAATGCAAACTACAGAAGTGACAGATGTGGCTTGTGCATATGGTTTCAAGTCTGATAAAAAAAAAACGAGGCGTTTGACAATAAGAACATGCACTAGAAAGAAAGAGAGAGAGAGAGATCGTATTTTTTCAATCAAACTCAAACTCATCACTATTTTGGTCATGCAAAAACGATTACACACACACATGCACGCACACACACACACACACCGCCCGCGGCTGTACTTCGCACGCATTTTATATACACGCGCATTCCGCGTGAAAGCATGGGCGCGCGCGTTGTTCCTGTTGGATGCTCAGCGCGAGGGGAAACTCTTTCATTCCTACACCATCCAAGCAGCATGCTGGATTTTTTTATTTTTGAACAGTGATTCAAACGCTGTATCGATACCATTGTTTAAAACGAAGCGCGCACACACACACACACACACACACACACACTAAAAAATGAGAGAGAAAATAAATGGGAATTGGTGCGCGTCGTGACGCCGCGGCGCGCGCGCGCAGGTGGCGCGTGTTTGGAGAGAACAGGGCGGGGTGCGGCGCGTGAAGCGTCGCTCCCAGAGTTCACATCAAGTCCAACTGGACGTTGAATAAAAACCTGAATAAAATGTAAATTTTAACTTAAGACCTAATTCATAAATAAACTCCTGAGATAAACGTGAACATTCAGGCCAACTGCTATTTCAAGCAATAAGTACTGAGAATGGAAGATGTGTTACAGAGTAATACAGTAATATCATGTATTTTCTTACTCTGAGTTTAGTATCTGGTCTATTTATTTAAGAATTTGTAGTATAAAGTATAGGGTTTTTAATTTTAGGGTATAGGGTAAAGTATAGGGT
>JAAIIK010000059.1:971396-983299 GCA_014706435.1 Silurus glanis | reverse complement strand
GGGTTTTTAATTTTAGGGTATAGGGTATAGGGTAAAGTATAGGGTTTCAAAATGTATTGTATTTATTTAAAACAACTCAAAAAGCTTGTTTGTTAATATTGCTATTAAAACAAGCATGTGAACATTCAGCCATGTTCAATAATAGCATGACTATTATTACACACTGTTTTAATTTCACAAGCTTTTGGACAAGTATTTCTGCAAACATGTACAAACATGCGCTTTAGTGCTAGCTTGTGTAGATTAGCTTAATGGTGTTTTAAAAAAGCAAAAGGATTGATGAGGAACTGTTGAAGAAACAGGCATGAAACCTGGTTAGGAGATTGAAAAAGATTGAATAATATTATAATCTGTTTTATACAATATGTCTGCTAAAGGAAACAGCTGTTACCTCATGTCCATTCAGTTTAGTTACGATTTTCCAGGCTTCTTTTTTATAGTATAGGGTATAGGGTAAAGTATAGGGTTTTTAATTTTAGGGTATAGGGTAAAGTATAGGGTTTTTAATTTTAGGGTATAGGGTATAGGGTAAAGTATAGGGTTTCAAAATGTATTGTATTTATTTAAAACAACTCAAAAAGCTTGTTTGTTAATATTGCTATTAAAACAAGCATGTGAACATTCAGCCATGTTCAATAATAGCATGACTATTATTACAAACTGTTTTAATTTCACAACTTGTTGGTCAAGTATTTCTACAAGCATGTTAAAATGTTGCCAAATGTGTTTCTGTTTAATATTAAACTTGGTTCATATTAATATTCAATGGGGTTACAGGGAGCTTTAGTGCTAGCTTGTGTAGATTAGCTTTAATGGTGTTTTGATAGCAAAGGATCGATGAGGGACTGTTGAAGAAACAGGCATGTAACCTGGTCAAGAGATTGAAAAAGTTTGAATAATATTATAATCTCTTTTATACAATATGTCTGGTAAAGAACACAGCTGTTAACTCATGTCCATTTAGTTTACCTCAGGTCAGATTTTCCAGCCTGCGTTTTTTATTTAATAATAAGATATATTTCAGTTTAAATAACTGGCTAACAACATTGGCTGACAAAAACAAAACAAAACTTAGTATCACAGCACAGTGAATATATTCTAGAAATGTATGTAGTATTATAGGAACAAACAACAAAAAAATCAAAAGATGTACATTTCACTCAATTCAATTCTTTACAGATAATTTTTTTTGCAAATATCTGGTCTTATTCATTAAACATTCCCCAAATTCTTCAATAACAGTTTGTTTGGTTATATCTGGCTTTAGTGGCAGCAAAGTGCAACTTCAGACTGTGGGTTAATATATAGTTTAAGTTCAGAACTTATATTATAAAAAAATAATATAAGTTCATAATGTGGATTTTTATATATAGTTTAAGTTCAAACTGTGGGATTTTATAAAGAGTTTGAGTTTGGATTTATATATATATATATATATATATATATATCAAATTCCACAGTTCTATATAGATATATATATATATATATATATATATATTTATATATATATAAAGTTCGTACTGTGGGTTTATTTATAATTCAATTTTGGACTGTGGAATTTGAAATAAAGTTTAAGTTCAGACTGGATTTTTATATATAGTTTAAATCCTTATTGTGGATGTATATATAATTTAAGGTCAGACTGGGAGTTTACATATAGTTTATTTAAACCTTAACACACATTTTTTTAAATATCCCAGTTATATTTTGCATAAAAAATATACCTGTTAACTAAATAGCTGTATACTAATTACATTAATTTAACAATGTCTGGACTTTGACAGTTGAATTTTAACAATATCTTTTAAAAAATGTATATTAAGATATATTTTACTATATTATCTGTTTCAGGTTGCAGTTTGCATGTTTTTCTGAAACTAAAATTGGCTAAGCTCCCAAAAGGAAAAGACTGTTTTTTTCCCTAAAACATGTCTCTTAAGGCCTGCTGAGATTCAACAGAGGTAAATGTAGAATGATAGAAGTCAAAGGCTTGTTAATGCTTTTATTGCAACTTCTGTTTTACACTGGGAAGTAGTAGCCTTTCAGTGTTTAGTGTTTAAGGCTCAGGGTTACTGTTCGGAGGGTCGCAGGTTCAAGCTCAGTATTGCCAAGCGAAGGGTCCGTGAGTAAGTCCCATCATGGCTGACCCAGCTCTTTGACCCAAGCTTGCTAACATTGCTGGGATATGTGAAGAAGGAATTTCACTGTGCTGTAAGGTACATGTGACAAGTTAAAAGCACCTTTACTTACCAAGTGGACTGTATACATTACAAACTGCCCCTTTAATATGTTAAACTGAGTTTATTCGGTATAAACTTTTGTTGAGACACAGATTGTTACCACCAGCAGGCATTTTGCGGTGGGGTGTTTTTGTTTTGAATCAGTAGCACGACATCTTTCTTGCAAAATGTCAACCATTCTTTTAAACATCATGCTCAAAAAGCCTGATTTCATGGGGTTTGATGTTCAGAAAGACTAATTCGTGTGGTGTATACAGATTGTAAGCGGCGCTTGGAAGCATGAAATGCTTAGATGAAATGGCAATGACACATCAATATCCACATTATAGGCTGGCATGAAGTATTTCGAATGCTCCCCAAAGCTTTGCTTAGAAGTGAATTCCAATGACATTTTGAAACAAACACAACAGCAACGATGCACAGCACACTTTCTACCTCATTTCCTAATGCTGAGCTATAGCTCCGCTTCAGGCCAACAACTGTTTTGCTGTTTTATAGAGTATATTCACTGAACTCTCTGAAGGATGTTTCCAAATTTGCTGATGTGCATTGAGATAACTTGTAATAAGTGCAAATTTCCCCCATTTGAATAATTGTTTGAGAACCTCTGTTGCAGCGACGGCTCACTACAAGCTGTGAGTGGATTTTAAGGTCTTTCGTCTCCACTTATCCTGAAATGCATTAAATTCGCACAATGTCTCTGCATGCTAATGAAGTTCCGGGCCGCGACTTTTTCTACCAAATAATCTCTTTTCCAGCGCAGCATCTCATTTGCCACATTGTCACATTTTTTAAAGACCTTTAGTCGCATCAGATGAAATGGCTTTTTGCTGTTCCAGGTGCCTGACTGAAATACTATATCGCAGCTCATGTAGCCGTTTGAGTCATTTATAGTACACTTATAAGCCTACTGGGCTGATTTGAGTGTGCAGATTAAATATTTGTGTGTCTGTGTGTATGCCACAACCTTTTAGGGATAAGGTTACGAGACACCAGTAGATAAAGATGATGTTCCGTGTATTTGATGGTCTTAGTCAGGAAGTTTCACATTAGGGATCATGCTATGGCATTGGCCTTGAAGGGATGGTGATTGCATTTTTAATGTACTGGTGCTGTACAGGACGCATGACAGAAGTGTTTTTTGCTTTATGACCATAAATGACGTAAACTGCTACTATAATCTGATCTTGTAACAGTAATTATCAAAGTTAAGATCATCAGTTTTTGTTTATTTGTGCTTTGTGTTGTCACTTTTTCTTAAAAATGAATCCTCTGAGATGTGCACTAATATATAGTGTCATTTACACCACTTCAACACTGACCAGTGAGTATTCATA
This sequence comes from Silurus glanis, assembly GCA_014706435.1. Taxonomy (NCBI): domain Eukaryota; kingdom Metazoa; phylum Chordata; class Actinopteri; order Siluriformes; family Siluridae; genus Silurus; species Silurus glanis. The sequence goes on along the minus strand of JAAIIK010000059.1, from coordinate 979,722 downwards.
CACATTAATGTATGAACGAATGAATGACTTTTATTAATAAGTGTGGTCTGTGCACTGTGTGCTTCATATCAGTCCACTTCACTCATGCATTTATCTGAATTGTTATTAAACATTATATATGCTTACAATTATTTTAATCAATTATGCAGACAGGATTAACCATGAAGCCTAAGTGCACACTAAAATGTTGTTCTCAGATGAGAACTACCTTGGAATAAGCCAATTCCCAAAGCATTATCGCTATGACTTTGACTTTAAACCCTTAGACACGTCTCACTGTAGGATTTACTCTATTCGTTCACGACCCAGGCATGGCCCTGTTGCCCCAGACAGCAAAGGTTTGACTCAGAAGATTTCAGCTTGGTAAAGTAGGAAAGCCAGGCTTCTAAGCTGACCGTAATCCTTTACTCTTCACCAAAGCAAGAATTTAGTTCATTATTTTTCTACTCTTGTCTCTTTCCTACTCTTTTAAAAAAGGAAAGAACAGGACTTTTTTTTCTCCAAGCCTTATTCTATGATATGTAAGCAGAATTATGAAATCAGAGTACAAGCCCACCCATTCAGTAATACCTCCTCTAATCCTTAGTGATTAGTCTAGTGTACTATAGAATATCTGGCAAAGATAAAAAAAAAAGAACAGATCAGAATGATAACTTGTCAAAATGATTTCTACATAAGCACTTCATAAAAATGGACATAAACCTACATTGACATCCGTGCAGATTTTTGTTTGACCACTTAAGTCAGAATTATATGTCAATTATAAAGTGAAAGCTGACATGTATTATGTCAACATGACCTCTATTTAGCTGCCTCATGATTACTGACATAAACCTAAATAAATATTTATGCAGACTTAATTGAACAGTCATCAGCTGTCATAAAGGCAACATTAATCAATGTTTATGTCAATTTGGCATACCAAGCTACATCAACAGCTTTGAATGCTTCTAACAACAGTCATTAGCTGTCATAAAGTTATAAAGCTGATATAAGTGCCATCATGTCACCCAACATACATAACATATTCAGAACAATTGACAAACCTACATCTAAATAGGTTTCATTCAAAAAATTATCAGCTGCCATATAGTGTCAATTTTGATATCAGGGTGACATAATACCAGTGGTGGGCAGTCAATGAAATTGTATTAATTTATTCCCAACAGTTTATTCTCTTCATTTTGTAGCATCTCACTTGGCTGCACTGCTTCCAGTACGTGGATGTGGATATTTTGTCCAATCAGATTTCAGCCTCTATGTGGTGCCATGTCAATCTAATCTGCCCAGAGCCTTCAAAGTCTGTGCTGGTCTTTTTACCTCAGTCTCTATAAGAAATAAATCTGTCTTTAACCAATCAGATTTCATATTCGCCTCACAGGGCAGTTAGCTGGCCCAGAAAAGCGACAGTATTTTTCCATCCTCTGATTGGTTGGTCAGAGGGAAACTGTTACAGCCAAGTTCGACTGGCAAAACACGTGTGTAGCTCTGCACATATTAATACATCTGAGTTCAAATGGTTTACATATTTAAAATGCCTCTCTCTCTGTAATGCCACACCTTGTTATATTGCGTTTTTATATTGTATTGATGGTTTCTATAATTGCGACATGATAGTGGTGGTATTAAGAGGCGGATTAAGTTGGGTAAGTCCCCACTGAAGGCCCAGGTACCAAATGCATGGCCCGCCACTGCATAATACAGATTTTAAGACACTTTGTGACATTGACATAAGTGTTTAATTAGTGTAAAACATCATGACAACTGACTGTATTTCACTAGTTGGCAAATCTTAAACATAAACATGCTAATTCTTTACTGTCAAAGCAGTGCCATAGGTTTAACTAACAAGCTTCTAAGCACAAATATTTAACTTTGCAACATGAAAATTTGCCAACGACAAAAACCATTTCACTTAATTGATGTGCTATAATTCTAGCATGATGACAAAATTCATCATGTGGCAGTTGATTCTTCAATTGCTTGAAGTGCTCATGTAGCCTGGTGAGACTGCCCAAAGCATTTCTACATTATGTTCTACGATATGTCGTTCTAATGCATAGGAATCATTTTTATTTTACTTTAGCAAGAAGAAGTTTGAGAAAAAATAAAATAAAGCACCCCAAAGCATCATAAGAGCAGAGCGCTGACTTTATGTCCAGTCGAATGCAGCAGCATTGCACTCTTAAACAAGAAAGACTTTAAAACCATTTTAGTGCTCTGTGCAGACTGCAATGGCATTTATTTAGTTGTTTAGCCCATCACATCATGCAACTACAACGCTGTCGACTTGATCATTTATTTATTTGAAATAGCAGTTTTAATACTATGAAAGCTCAAATTCAGAAATATGGTGTGTTTACACATGTATGTTTTTATGCCAGTTGGTTAGCAGGTAGTGATTTACTTAAGTAGTTCTAGCCGGAATTAAAATCCTAGCTTTATATTTATGCTCTAATACATCATCATTTTGAATCTCTCTTATCCGTAAGTCTTCAAGATAGAGGAGTTCTTTTTGTGTTATAGATTTATGACGGAGATGATGTCTGATGTAATGACATTTTACAGGAGGTACAAAATATATGGAGGAAAGTTTGTGGACACCTGACCTGTGTTTTTTAAAATCTCATTCCACACTTAGTTGTCATTGATAGGTAATAACGTTCACTCTTCTAGGAAGATGTTTCACAAGAGTGTGCTTGTGGAGCCTTGTGTTCATTCAGCCACAAGGGTTTTAGGAAAGTCAGGGGCATTTTGTGCTGAACAGGTTGGGTTCTCCTAGTTCAAGTGAAGGGAAAACCTGAAAAACGTTACCACATACAAAGACATCCTATACAATCGTGTGCGTCTAAGTTATAACTTGCACACATTCCACATTATTAAATGTGAAAAAAATAGCAGTAACCAGTAACTCAATGTTTGTATTATGAGTAGAATAAAACACTTTGATTCTGGTGTTAAGAAAAATAATCAATTTGGGATTAGCAAAGGACCTCCAATTTGTTGTTGTGCCACATCAGATCATCCCATTGTGATTGGTTCCTCATGTAGCTTATGGTATCTTCCTTGCCAAGTTCTTGTTTATTTGGGGTTTTTTTTAATTACAGTGAGTTTTATAAAATACTCTTTTTGCTCAAGAGAATTAAAAAACCTACTATTGGTTATTTTCGACAATATGCATCTATATCAAAGTGAACTGACTATGTTATTTGTGAGGTTTCTGGTATAATAGCCTAAGGATCAATAATTAGCCAGTCACGTTCCTCTTGTGATGGACTGACATGCTTAAAAGCTTGTGCTGACTCTTTTTTCATTTGCTGAATCCAGTCAGAGATACTGGATACTGGATACAGTAAATTATTGATTTGGAGTAGGTTCCTCTATGTAAAGCACAGACACAGAGGTTTGTGAGTGTATTGTCAGTCACTCACGAAGGTTATTTTTGAGCAAACAATGTTCTCCGCTAGCAAGAATGTTCATCATTGAAAAGAGTTAGAAATGTAGAACAAGTAATTTGCTGTACAAATGCACACACACTGAATCAGACGAGGATTAAATGAATATTTCTGCTTCGTTTGTTTTGGATTTGTGACAAGCGTTCACTGCAGCAGTATTCATTTTACATGTCGATTTGCTGTGGAGTCGAAAGTTAATCCAAAAAGTGTTACGTTTGATCTCATTTCATCCTCTTTACGAAGAGGTCACTTTTAGAAGTCGTACATCTGCTCTGTTGCTTATATATATATATATATATATATATATATATATATATATATATATATATATATATATAACATTCAGTTCTGGCCACTGGGCTCTAGAGAGCTTTCAAAGTCCCAGACTTGCTGTACTGCTTTTGCTACATGACATTTATCGTTGGGGATGTGTTGTCTTGTTGACATAGCAATGCACGGTCGATGCTCACACATTACACAATCTATCACCAGGAGGAGACCCTGTCAAAGTGTTTATGATCCACCATTGCAAGATAAATGCAAGAACTGGACAAATATCATGCAGTGTATATGTAGACTAAATCTTTACATAATATGTGCTACATTTTTAGATGATGTTTTACAGTCAGTTTATTGCACATGGTTTACTATATGATGTGAGGATTGACTTGGAGCAAGCTAATGCATATACATATTTTCTGTTCTGATTTCTATTCTTGGCTTATAGAAGTGGAACATGCTGTCGATTTTGACAGTTGTAGCCTGTCCACCCAAAAATCTGACATATTATATGTTCTGATAAATGTTTTGAAACTTCTGTTTCTCCTATTTAATGTTAATATTACTGTCATAAGTTTAGATGTCATTACTGACTTATGCATTCGGTAAGCAGATATTTTTGGCATTAAGGGTTATCATTGTTTTTCATTGTTTTTCATTTTCAAGAAACACAAATGCCTTTTATTTTATTTTTATTTTATATTCAAGCTCTGGGGTGATTATAGGTGGATAAATGAAATGAAAAGCTTTGCAGCCTTTATGTTGCAGCCTTATTCCAAAATGGATGGAATTAATTATTTAAAAATTACATTTAATTCTTAAATGTAATAAATTCTAGAATTTATAAAAAAAAAAGAAAAATCACATTTGCCATGAAACTCAGGTGCATCCTGTTTCCACTGATCATCCTTAAGATGTTTCCACAACTTGATTGTAGTCCACCTGTGGTAAATTCAGTTGACTGGACATGATTTAAAAAGGCACACACACACACACACCTGGCTATATAAGTACCACCGTTAACAGTGCATGTCAGAGAACAAATCGAGACAGAATTGTATCAAGAGACAGATCTGGGGAAGGGTACAGAAACATTTCTGCAGCATTAAAGGTCTCATTGAGCACAGTGGCTGCCATCATCCTTAAATAAAATAAGTTTGGAACCACTAGGACTCTTCCTGAGCACAGAAGAAGGACCATAGTCAGGGATTTGACCAAGAACCTGATGGTCACTCCAAAAGAGCTCCAGTGTTTCTCTGGGGAGAGAGAAGAAAACCATCTCTGCAGCACTCCACCAATCAGGCCTGTATGGTAGAGTTGCCAGATGAAAGGCACTCTTCAGTAAAAGGCAAATGAGAGCCTGCCTGGAGTTTGCCAAAAGGCTCAGACCATGAGAAACAAAATTCTATGGTTTGATGGAACAAAGATTGGACTCCTGAATGAAAAGCAGCAAGTTTGGAGGAAACCGCTTATCACTTGGCTAAAACCATCCCTACAGTAAAGCATGGTGGTGGCAGCATCATGCTGCGCGGATGTTTTTCAGTGGCAGGAACTGGGAGACTAGTCAGGATCGAGGGAAAGATGAATGCAGCAATGTACAGAGACATCCTTGATGAAAACCTGCTTCAGAGAGCTCTGGACCTCAGACTGGGTTAAGGTTTATATTCCAACAGGACAACAACGCTAAAAACTTAGCCAAGATAACAAAGGAGTGGCTACGGGACAACACTGTGAATGTCCTTGAGTGACCCAGGCAGAGTCCATACTTGAACCTGATTAAACATCTCTGGAGAGATCTGTTAAATGGCTATGCACTGATACTCCCCATCCAACCTGATGGAGCTTGAAAGGTTGAATGAATGAATGGAAGAAACTGCCCAAAAATAATTGTGCTAAGCTTATAGCATCATACTCGAAAAGACTCGAGGCTGTAATTGGTGCCAAAGGTGCTTCAACAAAGCATTGAGCGAAGGCTGTGAATACTTATGTACATGCGATTTTAGATTTTAGACTTTTAATACATTTCTAAAGATTTCAAACAAACTTCTTTCACGTTGTCATTATGGGGGTTTTGTTTTGTACAATTTTGAGGAACATAATGAATTGAATCCTTTTTTGGAATGAGGTATGTGGATATGGACAAATGATCTTTTCATGTTATAGCCTTCCGAGATGCTTTTCTCTAAAGAGTCTTTCACAAATCTTAGATTTTATTGCCATTCAATGTTAAAACTCAGATTTCTTTCCCATACTTAATTGGGAGGTGAACCAATTGACTTTATAATGATAAATACACAGTACAGAATAGTGTGAAAAAAAACCCACTTCCATCGAGCAGTGGTTCCTTGACAGGAGTGCATCCAGACTGGTTAAAGCTGACAGGAAGGTGATGGTAATTCATATAACTGTTCTTTACAACGCATCCAGGAAAGTACAGTATGTAGATTTTCGAGAAGAAACCTGTTCTGTTTAATCAAGAAGTGGAATCTAAGGCAGTTGCAGATTGAAGAAAGCCTTGTCTGGTCAATGTCATCTAACAATGGCATTAAACCTTTATTATTTATGGACCCATGATTCTGTCCACTAGTCGGGTGAAATAAATCTCACAGATGACTGGAACTGTGTCCCTAAAAAGAAAGTGGGCTGCATGTCTGCTTCTCATCATCCATGCTAATTAGGCTTTTAGCTCCTGCAGTGCATCACATGGCGCACCACAGCCGGCCCAATCTCCCAAAGTGCCAAAGAAGCTTGAAAGGCTACAGTGACTCAATGTTTGGCGAAGGGCATGAACTTCACTAACACAATCAGTGTTTTCCACTCCACTCTCTCTTGCTCTCGGTCATATACACATCCACAGGCTGACTTTCAAGTCTGACACGACCCCTAGGCCTCAAATTCTGTATGTGTTTGTGAGCAGAGGAGAGAACTGTACAGAGAGTCATGTTGAGCAGAAAGCAGTGTGTGCATCTCCAGGGTTATTAACCTTTTCAATTTGGGTTGTGAGTCAGTTGTTCATTTTAAAGCACCTCATCCAGTAACAGCAGGGTAAAGGCATGTTGTTAGAGAATGTTTGATATTGATTGTACCTAGTTACTATAATGTAAAGGTCAATGAAATGGTTAAAAAGTATGTACTGTAAAGACTATTTTTATGCATTTTTACATACAAGGTAATGCAGGAATTATGTGACTGTGTCTGTAGGTGGAGTAAGAGAAAGAGAGAGAGAGAGAGAGAGAGAGAGAGAGGAATGCACCAATACCCAGTCTGTTTGGTGTCTTGGGACAATGTTAATACTGAATGCATTTTTTTTTTGTTGCATTCAGTATTTTTTTGCTTATCATTCTATACCCAGTTCTCTTCCAATTTCTGTCTCTACACACACAAATACACACATGCACACGTTTGGTCGCTCTATTCCTCGATTCCACGAAAGAAAAAAAAAAAAAACACTGTCTGCCTATCTCTGTCCCTCTGTAATGCCATTTCCTGCTTCCGGCTTTCTCCATCTCTTCTGCTCAATCAAAAAAAAATGCTGCAAATGCACAGTGGAAAGGTGGACTGGCGCAGCTCTTGGATTATTATTTTGTTCTTTGTTCAAAATAATTTTTAAAAATGTAGAAAATGTCTTTCTTTCTTTCTTTCTTTCTATCTTTCTTTCTTTCTTTCTTTCTTTCTTTCTTTCTTTCTTTCTTTCTCTCCCTCTATCTTGCCTTCTGAGTGTTCTATTAATGTTCTCTCGGCAAAGTCAATGTAATTAAATATTTCTTCTCTCTCAGCCATCCACACATGCTCACTGTATGTCCTGCATCCATCCCCCCCCCCCCCCCCCCCCCCCGCCCCCTCCTCTTGTTCTTTTAATAAGCTGCACTATACATTTTTACGTTCTTTTCAAATCTTGGACTACTTCTTTCCCCTTTGTTTCTCTCTTTCTCTCACTGTCTCTCTCTCCTATGGTAATGTGCAGCTGTGAACTATATTCGACCTGTTTTTTCCTCAAATTATCATAAAAACCCAATTTTGGCCCAGGAAGCTGAATAGCACGGTGCATTTGAAGACACTAATTCAGATTCAGGAAAGTAAAGGAGAGAAGAGAGATTCATTAGAGCTACATGATATCCAGAAAGCATGGTTCTTCAAAGGTTTTATAGATAGTAAAGCGTGAATAATGTTTTACAGGAATTGCACCGTTTAAACTTCTACACCGAATGCGTACGTTTTTTATTTAATTGACAAAAGAAAAAAGAACATTTAGGGTAATTGTTACGATGATCAGTGCATTTGTTAGGAGCACTGATAAGTAAATAGTCACTGGGGAAAAAAAATCAGCGATTGGTTGTTGGGAACAAAGTGATTATATTGGGAAAAATCTTGATTGGTAATTAGTCAATGGGAACAGTGGTGATCAGTGATTATTTTTTGGGAACAGTGGTGATCAGGATTGTTTTTTTGGGAACAGTGGTGATCAGGATTGTTTTTTGGGAACAGTGGTGAGCAGTGATTGTTTCTTGGGAACAGTGGTGAGCAGTGATTGTTTTTTGAGAACAGTGGTGATCAGTGGATGTTTTTTTGGGAACAGTGGAGTTCACTGGTTG
>JAAIIK010000059.1:921635-935138 GCA_014706435.1 Silurus glanis | reverse complement strand
ATATATATATATATGAAATCAGGTTTTACTTTACACCTTATACAGATTCTGACATACTGAGTTCCTGTGGATGAATTGCCGTAACACGGATGCGTTGAATGTTCGCTGGGGGCTTTTGCTGATGTGCGAAATTGGGTGTGAACTCCCTGAAGCATTCGCCAAGGATGTAGAAAATACAGCGCGTTGCATCGCACCTACTGTAAAAAAAGGTGGCGAGAAGACATTCAGTAGCTTGTTCTTTTCACTATACATGTACAGTACAAGCTGTTTGATTTTAACGCAGGCAGAGTTGGTGTGGTGGCCTGAGATGAACTCGACAGCAGGTGGAGAGGGCAAATAGTGAATATTGGCAATGAAGAATTCAGGACTAAATCCAAATGGCTGATAAATAAACTAACAATGTTAAATAGAGTGTGTTTAGTTTCTTAGTGCTCTTTGTAGAAAGAAAGAAGCATCAAATATCAGTCTGTTTTCCCTTCTCTCTCTCTCTCTCTCTTTCTCTCTCTCTCTCTCTCTCTCTCTCTCTCTGTCCACTATAACCTCTCTACTGAGTCTTTTCTACTGTGGATTGCCATCATTTTCAGTTTTAATTAAGAACCTACCATAATGCGGACAGACTTTTCAGTTTCTCTGTCCCTTTCGGGCCTAATCTCGTTTTCTGATATCAGCCACTATTCAATAAAAAAAAGAGAAAAAAAACCCCTGCTCAGTTATACAGTCGCTGCTACTACAGCACTAAATTAAAAACTGATATTGATATGAAGGTGTGACACTACAGGGAAAAAGATTTCAGTCAACCTTCTTAAGGTGAAGGAAAAGATTAGAACTTTTCAGTGGTGAAAACAGGGTTTCGCTTTTGACACCAAGAAAATTAAAAATAACTGGAGACTTGAGAGGGGAAAAAAAAGTATTTCAATGGACATCTAGGTACCAAGTGTTCTATTCTTTTAAAGTAGCTAACTTTAAACCATAAGATCTTTAAGATTTTGTAGCCTGTTGAGCTACATTAGGTATTTGTTATTTTTATTAAAGTTTATTTGAAAAGGGACTATGTACAATTTTAACATAAATGTTTCCATTTGATGCATTGTACCGAATTTAGCCAATGGCTAGTTTTCATCCGTTTCACTGTGTAGCTAAGCTAAAGTTGAGTGTCTCGATACATGAGCTAAAAGGTGCACACTTTTGATATCAGATAGCAATAAAGGGTTAAAAGAAACACCCTGGAACATGTCCTGCTTGTGGAAAACACTGTAGGCTTTTGGATTTTCTTTGTGTTCATCGAGAAATACGTAGCTAACATATTGGCTACTGTAGTTAGAATCACACTGCATACCAAAGCTAGTGAAAGCTAGCAACACACAAATTACTAAGAGAATAGGAGGCACACACTGATTACATCAGATGGCTATGAAGGTAAAGAAAAAAAATCCCAAGAACATGTCCTGCTTGAGGAAATTGCATCTACTAGAGACTGTATAGCTAGCAAGAAATACCAGTTAGCTACTACTGCTGCTAGATAACATGTGCTTTCTAACACGCTAGCCCGATAAGCATCCATCTGTCTTAATTTAAGCCCTTGGTAGAGCTAGCTAGAATATTAGGTACTGCACCAGATTACAAATCGAATGTTCACTGTCTAGGAACAAAAGTTAAGTAGGTTGAAAAGCTGGCCAGTGTGTTGGATAGCTGGAGGTCTGGCTGGCTAAGACTGCAGCTAGAAAATGTGTTACTTAATGAACTTTAATTTACATTCTAGCCTGTGCTACATTCTAGCTGTGCTTCACAGAAGCTAAGAGAGTAAAAAAAAAAGAGCACATTGATGAAATATTCCAGGAAATACAAAGAAATAGGTCCTGGAATATATCTTGCTTGAAGAAATCACATTCTGTGAGATGGTATAAGACAGAAAAGGTTATATAAAGAGCAGAGAGAGATGAATTGAGAGCCATAACAGGAGAACTGTCACAGCGCGTTAGACGTTATAGGTTCGCGTCGCCTAGTGAAGGTCATCGTACCCCTTTTATTCCATCCCACTCCTCACTGATACTTGAGCTCACCAGATTTATGACTAATGGTTCTTTCTGGGGTTCGATGAACTGGAATTTAGCGTCTGCGATGTCCTCGCTCACCTCAAATGCAATCTATCGCCCTTTTCTTTCTTCCCTTCTTCTCCTCCTATCTTCCGTACGTTAATGCTGAAGGTGCATTTCTCGCTTTGGCATTGCCCATGAATCCTTCTTTCTGTCCGCAATTTTTCCTTCTGCAAAGTGTGGCCTAGATTAGCCCTTCTTTCTGTCTCTCACTCATTTGGCGGTTACTTCAGAGAAAGGATGAAGTGCACTGGAGTCCCCGAAGAGACAAATCGTGTGTGTGTGTGTGTGTGTGTGTGTGTGTGTGTGTGGGTTTGAGAGCTTTGTGAAAGCTGAGTGGCGGATTAAAGTCTAAAGGCTCAGATTTCTATACCTGCAGTGACAAGATGGAGCATCAGCACTGTTGGGATGGTGGGTGGGTGGTTTTGTGTGTGTGGTAAAATATCTCCAAAGCGAATGGAGTTTTGACCTTGTGAGGATGTTCTTCAAAAGATTTCCCTTTCAAAGAAGTAAAGGAATGAGTCTATATAAGGGATATGTAACGGAGTGCCATTACTGTATCTGTGTCTGCAATTACTGGGAGAAAATGACAGAACTGTCAGGATGGTGTGAAGTTTCTCAACCTCAGCTCATAACTAGAGATGCGCATGAACTTTTATTTTTTTTGATGATTCCCTCTGCCACAGTTGCAGTTTCAAAAGAATTGAATTGCTTTTATTTCTTCTAGCATATAAATACAAAGTAGTAACCTAATGTAAATCACTACAATCCTGACCAGGCAATTGATAAGTAAATAAATGCTATAAATACACTGTGCAATGCTGCTCCATGAGTTTCAAAATGAATAGCGCTTCTTATTCAATTTTGTGTCGAATAAATATCTATTCCACATAAGAAAACACTTTGGTGTATTTTGCCTACAAACAATTGTTAGCGCTCTGGAATATTCTAGCTCATGTAACCTTCCCATGATGATAATAGCCTCATATATTAGTGCAAAAATAGTGGAGGCTGGTGACTCGAACGAAACGTTGGTTTCAGCATTGGTTCAAGTAAGTTGTTTATTCATATTTTGTTTCAAATGAAATATTGATGAGTCCAAATATGAAAGAATGGCCACTGCAGTACATTTTAGTATGTAGAGAGTCAGCTAACAATGACAGACTGGTATCTACTTTGAAACCTTTTTGTGAAAGATAATAAAAATGTTGTCCATGGCTTTTACTTTAACACAATTCGTTGCCTATTTTTTTAAGGCGAATAAAAGGAGCTCAGGCCCTAATTGCCATCTCATTTGAAATTATTTTCAGATTTTTAGCCCCCAATTAAATCTGAAACGCCAAAGAAACATGGCGCTTCAAAAGATTGTGGAAGAACACCCCATATGCAAGACCAACGCTGTGCATGGATGTTTTGAATCGACTAAAAGTCCGGTAACCTGCGACATTTTCCTCATTGTTCCCCCATACTGGTGCTTTTTCAATATCCGCACCGATTAAATAAGAAAAGGTCAACATGTCCACATGCGTCACAAAGGAACAATTTTATACATGGTGGAGGACTAAATTCTTATTATTTTTTTAACCTCTTCACAAACGCACACTCACATAAAAAAAAGAAATCTGAAAATGTCATGTTCAATGGATAAAGAAAATTATTTTTGTAATACTGTGGTTTTGAGGATAATGTCAATGTAATATTTAAAAATGTAACGTGTATATACAAGCGGCATTGCTCCCATTTGATTAAAACCAAAATAATAATAAATGACTAATAAATTCTTTTAAATGGTGCAAAGTTCCATTGCAATACATGTGAAGCGGAAGGAAACTGATGATTCTCTGTGAGGCATGATGTATTAAATGAATCAGGACCCACATTTAATGTATCTTTGCTGTTTTTATTCACCTGAGTGAACTTCAGCAGATTATGACCTTTTTTTTTTGCCTGATTATATGCATTATTGCAGAAAGAACATTTTATTATACTTTGTTAAATCAGGTTGGGCAGATTTGTATTAATGCTCTCGGTCTAATATGTTTATAGAGTAACGGCAAATTAGTTGAAACTTGTATGGCAGTGCTAAAAACGTATAATTGATATTTAAGAACAAAATAAATGCAGAAACAATCAAGTGATGTTTGCTGGAAGGGTCTGAGACATTCTACACCAAGTATTTAACCATACCCATTTCACTATACTATTTGAATGATTTGTGATATTTCTTCTCTTTTAGTTTTGATACAAGGTGACATCTGAAAGTTTTGAGACTAGCTTTCTGTACCAAAAAAATACTTTATTAATCTATTTTTACACACTATCACCTTGAAAAATGCTCCCAGCGTTCCTGCATCTTCTGAAACGTGTCCTGGAAGTCTTCATTTTCGAAGCATATCAAGCAACTTCTGCTGTTTACACTGGATTTCCTCAATGGTGTCAAAACATTCTTGTGATGCCATCTGTTGCCAAACTAGTCTCAGAATTTTTGATAAGAATTCATACATGATTAGACCTCCGTGCTCATAACACTGCTTCTCTTGCAAATGCAATTTGGCTCGCAAGCCCTATACATTCTCACTCCCAACTCGTCACACATGGATGCGATTGTCAGAATCCCATTGCATCACTTTTTGAAGCCCTAGGGACCCCTTTGGTGCCATTTATCAATGTGCAGGGTTAGGGTTAGTTGGGAGTGAGAACGTTGCTGAACGCTGGTTCACATTGATATCAGACAGTGAGTGAATTTTAAAATCCAAAATAATTTGGAGAGCTGGATAAATATGACCTCGGGGCAGTCTGCTTACCTAACACGTCAAATTTCAACGCAGCAGACTCCGGTTCAGAGTTCTGTGGAAAACTATGTGAATCCCTGTACGTTTAAAAAAACAACGCCAAGGGATCCTGATGAACGCGTCCATATGTAATGAGTTGGGAGTGAGAACGTGTTTGCAAGTCTTGTGTTTGCTGTCACGTGGCTAAATGTCTCATATAGAGCATTTGCGTCAATTTCTTTGTTACTCTGGTTGTATGCTCATAAAAGAATGTTGATATCAGACATAAGGTGCGGCGCATAATTCGCATGCCAAGGGTTTTTCCTTGAGACGGTTTTCCAACATGTGAAAGTCTCTAGGATTCAATAGCTGCTATAATGTTAGACATCAGGTGCATTAAATGTAAAGCAATAAATGGGAAAAGTATGTTCAAATGAAGTTTTTCATAGTTTGTTTAGTGTAAGGGATATAAGACCGATATGGTGGTGATTGTACTTTTGTTGACTCGTTCCCTAACAACATGGTCTGTACTATTCTCCCTTTTTTAAGTTTGTAGAATTCCACAATTTTATGATGATTGTATTTTCATCTAACAAATATTGCCATTTTTATTTTTTAGGGTCTCTTGAGGGAGGAAAAAATGGAAAGTCTGAGGAAAAAGTTCCAGCTCTGGTCTGAGCAGGCCACTGCAGTCATTAAGAATGAAACCCCTCTTGTGTTAGCGAGCGATTACATTGATCCTTTAGCTGTCAAGTGCTGGCTCAGCCTCCTAGCAGGCAGAAAAAACCCTGAAAAGAAACAGCGAGTGCATGTGCATGTCTGTGGTTCCGCATGTCCAGAATATGGATGAGTGTCAGACGGATTATGGGTTTTGTGTTTAAATTTAAAGCCTTGGAGTTGTACATGGATCAAGATCATGTACTTTCAAGTTCAGGCCCAAATGAAAGCTTTAAAATGCACCAGGCAGCTGATATAAATAAATGCTGCTTCTTTGGTGATATTAGGTTTAAAGCTTAGCGAAGGAAACAGTGGTGTTTTTTTTTTTTTTTACCTCACACGTGTTAGGATTTTGTTGCCAACTGTTACTTAATGCAAGAACAGAAGCGAGGAAGATGGCACGGGATAAATTTAATAAGCTAACCCAAACAAGTCGCTCACTTTTTCTATTCAGTGCTCCGACTATTCAGTAGGGAAGCAACGCTAATGTGCTAAGTCTGTAATCTTACCCTTAGCTCCACACGCCCTTCATCTTTAAAAGAAGTCATTTTAATAATTCACCAAATCCATTCCTCTTAAAGGCATTGATTCATCGATCCCGACCTCTCCACATTTCAAAGGAATGGAAACGAATCCACATTTGGTCTTTTTTCCCTCTTTCTTCCAGTAAAGATTTACACTAAGCATAAGTATGTTTTGGAATAAATTGAATTTATATAATAGAAAGCTGAGAAAGTCATTGTTTCACACAAACTATCTTTTATCCAATCTTGTAAAGGGGGGAAAGACAGTAATGTGAGGTAAATTTACCTTCCCACTTTAAACAAACATGTCTAAAGGTCTGTTGGTTGTAATCAGGGTTTTAGAGAGGATTTGAACCGAACTACTTGGACATAACCATTGATGAATATTAGTTGTACAAATTGCTTTGAAGATGTGTTGTGGGAGGGGGTACACAACATCAATGTGTTTTCTTAAGACTGGCTTTACTTTCTGTTCTGCAAAAAAATGATACATTAAGTAAGCTGTGAGCACAGCAGACGACTGCTTAGTCAGCTTTTCCTTCGTTTTTCTTTGCTGAAAATGAATTCCAAGCAATCGAAAAAAATAATTCCGTGAGGTCTATTTAATATTGTGCGGCTTTATTTAGGCACATGCAAAAGTGAATGCAGGATTAAGATTCATAAAAAATAAAAATAAAAAGTGCAAATCGTGTTATTTTATGAACTGCTCGAAAACGAAGCTTTTTGCCAATTTCTTTTAAAATTGCTTTGATTAACGCGTTAACTACAACTACAACTAGACCTGTATTGAGTCACTGTCCATATACACTGTCCATGTTTTACATCTTCTGATGTTGATATACGTCATGTGGACAAAAGTATTGGGACACCTGACTTTTACAGCCAGATGTCATTATCATCACAAGGGTGAAATCACACAATTGTATAAGATGTCTTTGGATATGGGGCCATTACATTTTCTTTTCACTTAAACTAGGACACCCAAACCTGTTCCAGCATGACAATGTCAAACTACTCGACGATTTCGTTTACTGTACATGGGTTGGAGTGGAAGATCATGAGTTGCCTGCTACAGAGCTGTGACCGCAACCTGCTAGACTGAATGCACCCCAGGCCTCCTGACTTTACCTCAGAACCTGACTTTTTTAACAGGTTGTGGCTGAATCTTCACAAGTACACTCCAAAGTTTATTAGAACTGCAGATAGGGACTGAATGCGGAATGAGATGTTCAGAAAGAACATATGAATCTTACAGTCAGGTTCCCATAAACATTCGTCCATACGTCCGTATCGAATCGAATTGCATTAGTCTGCATTTATGACTCTTAATTAATTTTATGATTAAAGGGCAAATGTGATTAAATTGAGATTGTCTTAATGCTAATAAAAATTGGTGTCTGAAGATCCCACTCATAAAGACTACTTCGGAGGCATGAACTATATTCAGTTGAATTTTCATAATCTTAATGAGGCACAAGGTCTAATAGTATAAAATGCTTTAGGCATTTGTGTAACTCAACTCTGAATCTGTAGAACTTTTCTGGCAAATGTTTACATTGTGTTTAAGTTGGAAGCTCTGCATATGGCTCTACATAGATAAATGCAAGACAGATAATGTTTAATTTATATTTGATGCTTTGTTTGTCTTTAATATGTAATGTAGCTGTTCTATTTAGTCAATAAATACAAAATCGCTATCTCAAATATTGTAAAATCTTAAAAAACACAAAAGACAGTCATGGGTCCTGCTGCCTTTGTTTAGGTCTCATTAGCACTCACTGTCCTGAATCAAAAAGTGAAAGTATCTTTGGACAGACATGGCAAATCCAAAAAACACTGCTTAAAGTACAGTATGAAATTGCTTCTTGAGCTTTGTGTCCTGTCTCTGGACTTGTAGTCCAAACCATAAATAACCCAAACCTGACATGTGTGCAGGGTATTTTTTCTTAGATTCATGGTCCATAGTTATATTTTCCAATTGGATAAAGCACAAAGAAATAAAGCAAAATGGCGACAGAAACCCAGTTAAAGCTTAACCGTAATTTAGAAAACTGACCTGAGTGGTCAATAACTTATTCTAGATATGAAAGCATTTTTCTCCCCTTCATACAAATAATTAAACTAGAGTAGGCTTTATCAAGTAGTTTGTTGTCAGCTTTAAGGGTTATGTTTTAGGGGCATATGTAAGTGTCAGGACAGATGTTTTAAATAGAACAATTAGGAAGTATGGTTTCCAGTAATAAATTTTTTGCAGTTCTATTGCACTTCAAGTGCAAATGGAAAGATGGCAGAGCATTGTTCTTGTTTAAGTAACTCTACACTGGCAGGCCAGGATCATTATATTAGCCGGAATTGCTAAATGGACCGATTGGATTGTGTTTATCATGTCTTAGATTTGGGGTTAATAGCTTTAGAAACGGCTGTGGAAGGTGTTTTTTTTTTTTAATGTACAAGAATAATCTTCACATGCTCACTTTCCTGAGTAATGGCTGTGCAATGCATTTTGTGACAGTGAGAACTTACAGCGCTCGTGTTGGTGTTCACCTTTCGGCTAAGGGCATGTGAGCCTGCTTTTATCAGCCCGCTGCATCTTATGCGAAAGGAGAAGGAGGCAATGGTCATTTTTTATTTCCCTCTAGTTGCTGTGATAATGTCATTAATCTCTGTGCTCCCTGAGCCTGAGGTCTTCTCTCACACTTAAGAGGGAAAGTCGTTAGTCATAGTCACGTGTACACACACTTGTCTGTGCGAGTACATATAAACAACACCTAGACGTAGATAAGATGGCAGTAACATGCAAAATGTACTGTGTTTTCAATTCAGTGTGCTTTATGTGGATCAAGGCTCGGTATTCTGTGAGGAAAGAATGAAGAAAAAGATATATGTATGTGTGTAATATGTAATATATATGTGTAATTTATCGAGAGAGAAACTAATAGAGATATCTGCTGAAATGATCATGGAACCAAAGACAAATTTGTACTGAGCATCTGTAAGACCAAATATGTGCAGGCCAAACTGGAAAAAAAAATCTAATCTGTTAGAAGAGATAATCACAACTCTTGACTGCCAAAAAAATTTGCTCCAAAAAATATCTTCCAAATATAGATCAGAATACTGGAAGCATAAGCGCTGATGGTTGATTTAGAAGACTGAGATGCAGATGGTGTTTTTTTTTTTAAATATGGGCCCACTCAAAACAATTTTAATTGCTTAAGATTAGGGACAAGGTTAAGATTAGTGGTTAGAGCTCTCTCTCTCTCTCTCTCTCTCTCTCTCTCTCTCTCTCTCTCTCTCTCTATATATATATATATATATATATATATATATATATATATATATATATATATATATATATACGGACCATTTACGCCATGGACCGTTTTAATGTCAGACAATATTTTCACGGACCGGCCTTTAAGGTGTGGCGGATAAATACAACAAAATAAAAGGATACGACGGGCATAAAAACTGGTATTTGCTAAATGTAATAATAAACAGGAATCCACTGTGTTGTTTTTTGTTCATTTTGCTCGCTTGGGGGTTCAATTTAGCGGTACTGTATTATGTGTTAGCGGCCGGAGTAGCCCCTTTAAGAAGGTAGCTATTGGAGGTAAGACATGTGACCGAGGCATCATGACATGCATCAAGAGTCATAGACAGATGTGGTGGAGAGAATGCGGTAATTTTCCAAAATAAAACATTCAGAATCAGATAATAAATAAAACAGAAAGTTATGTATTTTTTCTAAACGGCCCGGTACCAATTGAGCCACGGACCACTGTTCTAAGACATTCAGCCAGAAGCTGAGAAATGTTTGCTCAATTCGGAACATACGCCTCACTTATTGTATGAAGTGAGTATCTGAGAGTGCAGTGTTTCTGGGTTAGTAAAGGTCAAGTACACCTTTAAGCAAAGCATCATACTTCTGTTTACACTCATGTCTTACACAGCCTTTCCAAAAAGATGCTAATAGTCAAAGAAAAGCTTCCTAAAAGCCGACAAGTGCCTCAGTAGGTACCCGGAAAAAGAAATGAGGGACAGCGAATAACCATATCCAGCAGAAGCCACTGGAAATCACGAAAGAGCCCACAGAGTTCAAAGCCAGCCTTGGATGGTGCAGAAGAATGATGAGGTTCAGTGTTATGCCATATGAAAAAGTATTTCAAAATTAAAACGTTTCTTTCTGAGAGACAAGATTTGGCCTTCAAAAAGCATTTTTCCAAAAGGTACACTTTGAAAATGGGGCAGGTTTGTCTTCTATTCGGGACAATAGGGAATACGTTTTGCAGGCTGGCTAGCTTGTTCTTGGCTGTCTCTCATCTATCATTTTCGTAGCTTGGTTAATCTCACTAGCCAAGCATTAGGAACTGAAAACAGAAGTGTGGACATTAATATTAATAACTAGTTTAATCATTGCCATTTCCAGGCTCTAAGCTCTTTGTCTCTGTATTGCATAATATGCACTAACTATTTTCTTTTGTAACGTTTTATAGCTAGCAAATTTCCTTATTAATTTACGCGATATAAAGCAAGTCTAACGTGAGGTAGTCTGTATTCGAAATTTTGTAAAATCAAGAACTACCAAGCTATACCATTAATTACATGCATACTTTGCTAGTTAGATAAATATTACCGGAGACCAGGTAACTTTCGTTACTAAAGTAACTTTCCTCGCTGTTACCATTTATAGTTGTAAAGAGTGTTGGCGATGAGGGCGATGCACAACATGAACTGCAATTCTAAATAGATCAAAGTGTGATGTTTCATTCATTAATACACAACATTTCATTCATTCTTGATATGCCAGGTCATGTTTTATTTCTATACTAATGCAGTAGCTACTAGAGCTGCAGGTTTTCTGTGTGCTGTTTAAGCTGATTGGATAAACGCAATGCAGCATACGGGATCATTTGCATAAGATTGGGCTACGCGCCTAACCATCACGCTGCCAAGGCACAAAGACTGCGTATTTCATGGACGCAGCAATTGTCCTGTTCGAGTTTTATATAGATATCTTTGCTGAGCAAGATGTACTGTATATTTGCCACACTATCTAGTAGAAATATCTGTGCACGAGTGCACGAGTTTCTAGGACAGAATCTGTTTTTTCTGTCGTGTAGCTTTGATGCGATTGTGCTGTTTACTCCTTCTCCCATCCTGTGTGTGTGTGTGTGTGTGTGTGTGTGTGTGTGTGTATACAGTATGTGTATCTCTGCATGAGATTATTTGCAGGTTAAGGGCAGGGCAGTGGCCGGTCGTCTTACTGCCTCCTCCATCTTGACAAACCCTAGGGCAAAACACACATTCATGACCCCCCAACACACACATATACACACACACGGAGAGATACAGACATCCCAGCTAACCTTGCTGTTGGAGAGAGAGTGAGAATCTTAAAACCTCATAATCCAGGAATTAAAGGACAGTTTGACCAAGAAAATTTACATGACCTTTTTTTTCCCCCTTACCTGACCTGTAGTCCATCTAGAAACATCTGATATTAAAGTTCTTTCCTTGAGCTATCTGGCTAACCTTGCTTGTATATAAGCTTATATTAGCTGAGCATTTATCCGATTCGTATACAAAAAACAACAACATTGGAATGAGTCCTGTATTCTCAGGCAGTGTTTCAAGATGGCCACCACTACCGTTGATACCACTGGCATTCTTTAGTTTTTTTCGTAAGATCTCTTTTTTGACATATAAAATGAGTGGACAAAAGTTTGATTAGTGTGATTTAAACATACTGTGTGCATAATGATAATGTTGCTAGCATGACTGCTTCTGTTAGGTTGCACCACCAGCCTCATAGCTCCTTGCAGCTGAAGCGGAGCAAACAGTTGAAACCAAAAAAAAAGGTTGATTTTGCTTAGTTCGGGGGGAAAAGCGTGTGAAATAGTACAATGGTTGATTAATTCCAGGTTAAAAAGTAATTAATCTGAGAGTATGGGTTTGTGTTGGTGCTTATTCCCATAGTTGCTGTAAACAGTAACGCCGAATGACTCCTTGCTTGTGACACAAAATGTTCTTCGAGATCTTTATTACACCAGTTCTGTCTTCGATGTATGACGTGTAGAGGAAGGAGAATAGGCATGTACTGTACGTATTTAGCAATTGTCCCGATTTAAGCAGAAACCTTTCTGCCTAATCTCTCTTCATTCTGGGCCACCTTGTTTAGAGTTCCTTACGGTTATGCTGCTTTGTTATGCACAGCCAAATCTCGTTTACCCCCTGCCGAGGTATCGGGTCAAACGACTTCCACCTGCCTCGCTTTGAATGACACCAGAGAGCATCCCAGACCTCTCGGTCCCCTGCTATTCGTCAAGGGATTCTGTGATGACACGATTATTAATTTGTCACAAAGCATTATAGGTCAATTTGAGCTGAAATGTGATGCCTTGTGGGTCATGATTAGGACATGAGTGGGTTGAGGCTCGCATTGATTGATAACAAATTAAATTAGTTGGACAGGTCGAAAGGCTGTAGTAGAAAATGCATGTACGTTTTAAGGTGCCTCCTCCCCCAAAATAGTCCAAAGTACAATAGCTAAGAAGTATTAGAAGTCTGTCCCACCCACAGTCATTTCCACAATTCAAATCTATGGTTAATCGGAATGACTTCCAATAACCCAATTTATGTACAATTGATATAAACAGCTTCGGAAAGTCAAAGACTCAATATTGAGAAAAGCTCGAAGTAGAACTTCATTGTCAAGCACATACCAGTTTTTAGCAATAACATGACACTGAGATGTTTCAGGCATTTATGTTTCAGTACATAAGAGGAGGCAATTTTGTAACTTTGGCGTTACAAGAGCGCTTGTACGAGAACTAGTTTTGTCTCCATTTGCACATTATCACTTTCGAAATAGTCCCGTTGCACAATAGCAGCAGTGCAGCAGAATAGCACCAGTTCGCACCATTTGTCTAGAAATTTTTGATACCACCTCGTATATATGATTATATCAAATTGCATCTTGCCCTGTTACATAGAAGTCCTCTGACCTGGTTTACTTATAACTGTTTTAAAGCACCGATGCTAAAGACAAAAAAATATATCCAAAAATAGTATATAAGCGTCTTACAATAATTTTTTTTATTAAATATATAAATAATGTATTCATGTTTTAGAACGAATGCAAGCAGAAGTACTTTCCAAACTGCTGTTATCAACTGAGCAGAGCAGAATCGAGAATTCAGCGTCGCTTCGATATAAGTGCAAACATTGAAATTTAAGCCGAAGTCGACTGTTACGTAGATAATATATTTTTTTTTTCTCCAACCTTTTTCTTTAAATTGACTGCATAATAGCACAACAAACACAGCAGGCTTATGTAGCTTTTCTTCTTTGTGTGTGTGTGTGTGTGTGTGTGTGTGTGTGTGTGTGTGTGTGTGT
>JAAIIK010000059.1:880297-900580 GCA_014706435.1 Silurus glanis | reverse complement strand
GTGTGTGTGTGTGTGTGTGTGTGTGTGTGTGTGTGTGTGTGTGTGTGGTTGTTTTTCCCTCACAATTAGTTATTTATCTGCCTGTTTTGCTTGTACGATCTGAGGGCAGGTGAGGCACGAAAGGCAAAGATGAGAAACGCACTGAAACGTGTGTCAGAAGCAGCAAGTGCTCCGCTTTCAAAATCCAAACATGGCCGTCCCCTTCACCGTCCGTTAACTCGGTCTTTATTTCCCTCTTTTCTTTTTTTTCCCCCGCTCTCGGTTGTTCTGAAAGCAGAACACGTGCTTACAAAATAATGCGCCTTACACACAAGCAGATTCAAAGACCAAACCTCAATTTGCCATGAAAAGAAATACACTTATAAGATGGACTGTATTTGAGAGTGATTTTCCATTTATTATTGTATCATCCATGCATCCATTTACATCTTTGTAAAGCAAAAAGCCTAAAATTGTAATTATTATTAATTTTATTAATAATTTTTAATTTTTTTTTTTGTGTGTGTGTGTGTGGGGGGGGGGGGGGTTCTAATTCTTTTGGGTTTCTAATTCAAAAGGCACTGCTGATTGAACAAGAAAAAAGGACTGCAGTTTCTGTTTTTTTGCAATGAATACATTTTTTTTTTTGCAGTAGTATTTTTAAGGCCTTTATTTCTTTTGATATTTACTTTTCATATTTTTCTTAAGAAATATTTCACGTGATAAGATTAGCATAAGAAATTAACCAAAAAAAAAGGTGTAATAGTGCAAGAAATTATTCATAATGTTTTAAGGACTTCTCAAAATGTTTCTTTGATTTCTTCACAACCTGACCTTATTTTTATCTTTATCTTATTAGTGTTTTATTGTCCTATTATTCAGATTAAATTTTGACTTTTCGAAAAAAAAAAAAAAAAAACAAAACATTTAATTTAATTGCAATGTTGCGACTTTTTGAACTTTATATCGCAACTTTTTTTCCTCTTAAAGAAATTATCCTTGTGACTAACTAAATGAACACCTCATTAGCAAATTATCGCTAAATGTTACTCCCTTACTTTCTTTTCTTTTTTCTGGAATGAATTACAGCAGGAGTCCTTCCAGCTTCTATTTACTATCTGCACTGTGTGACTCTTTGGCAGCTTGTGTGTGTTGATCACTGATCTCCATTCTATCCTTTTTTTCGCTCAGAATGAGGGACTGAAACAAAGAAAGGGGAGAGGTGCAGGAAGATGTTTCATCAGAGACGAATGAGGGGAGCGAAAGGAAAGAGCAGTGAGTGTGTGCGAGTGCGAGAAGAGAACAACAGGATGTGTGTAGTTGCCGAGAATTAATCAGAAGGCAACAAAGCGCACAACCAGTTTCTGCCGAGAGAATCAATCCATTTAAAGGAGCTCATCAGGCTTCCTCTGTCTCTCCTTTTCTCAAACACACACTGTCTTTCTCACACACACACACACACACAAGGAGAGGGCTATTCACTGTGTCTTGAGCTGCTCCTGGTTAATTATCTCACAGCAGCAGTCTCCCTTGTACAGACGAGAGTATTTTTTGGCCTCAGCTCCACTGAGATTTATAGCCCTCTTTCTGCAGTGAAAAAAAATAAAATGGTGGAAAAAACAAAAGACTTTACGTTATTCATTACCTATTTATTTCAAAATAAATACCTACACCATTTATCCTTTAAAGGCAGCATTCTGCTGCTTGAGCATACTCGAGGATTGTGTTTAGAATTTACCTTTTTTTGAAATGATTATTTTCCTTTCTGCACGCTGAAAGTGTATCGAAGTCAAAAGGTTGTTTTTAAGCAGCACTGAACCATTTGGAAATAAACTGGATGGAAGAGACTGCTGAAGCACTCTGCCGTTTCAGAGGCAAGAGGTCAGTGTACCGATTGTTGCCGTGATGGACGGCTGACCCATCCACTGCCACGCAACTTTAGAGCCGTGACCGTGCGCTAACAAACACCAAGCTCTCTGCAGTGCTCAGTCAGCCGCTAGTTATCACCGGCTGATTGGCGCTGACGATGACTGGGATTGGTTGTTCAGCCAAGTGGTTTATTGTAAGGGAAAACAAAAACAAGAAACGACTATATGGAAGAGCAAATGCGAATAATGGTTCACGCTGGTGTGAAAATGATAGCTAGTCTAGTTTATTTGGCAACATCCCAGCACGTGTGAGCGAGAACCTGTCACATGTCGCTGCACCTGCTACATTCTAGCTAAATGGAAAATCACGTTTAGGCTTGTTTTGTTTTTCTTCGAAATCCACTTTGGCATCTTAGCTTTGAGAAAGCATTCATATATTTCCGCAAAACGACTTTACAACCTTGTTTCCTGCAGACTTATTAAGGCAGGAGTCAATTTAACAAATTTAGCTATAAATCAATAAATAAACCTTGTTAGCCAGGTGTACATTTCTCACACAGTCAGTCATTTATTGATCAGGTTATTGAATATCTGTATCACTGTGTGATATAGAAATGAATGTATGTTCATCAGTTTGGTTTCAATTAGCCTTTAAGAATGGCCATGATGCCGGTACATGGCGGTCAGCATAGAATTAAGTGCATGTTTCTTCTTTTGCGTAGTAAAAAGATTTGAAAAAGTTTTTTTTTTTAATTCGAAAATATTCAAATCTTTTTTTATTGGCAAAGTTTTTAGAATTTTAATGAAAACATTTTTTAGTTATTTTCAAAATGTATTTATAGTGAAAGCTGGAAGTTGTAATTCTTGGGGTGCACTGAACAGCAAAGTCCGAAGTTTGATACAAACTTGATTCTTTCTGTATAAATCCTGATTCCTGCTCAATAAACTATTAGCTGTTGGCAGTACCATAAACTCTTTAGGGGAGCGGCTTGAAAAAGTCGACTTGAGAACCTACAGCTGATTTCATTACGTTTTACCTCAGTGACTAGTGTCTGGAGTGGGATGTTCGTACATTATTCTGAATTCTATTCATTTTTCTTTGTGGATGGTGTACATTATGTTCAATAAAAATGTAAAAGGTGGTGTTTGTGGTGGTATAGGTTTCAATACATAAATGCCTTCACACTTCTTTTTTTTTTCACAACAGAGTACAAATTTATTTTGTTTGTCACAGCTGTAGTCTGGTCCTGTTTTCAGTGTCCTGATTTTGTGTCTGTCTTGTAAACGAGTGTGTTTATGAATGTCATAGATATTTAAAAAACGTCTGAGAGGTCCATTTAGTTCTAAAAATACACAATAATTATTTATTTTCAGCTTAAAGACAGAGGAGCCTTTAGATGGCCACCTTAAAAAGAGACGTAATTCTTTAGAAGACAATGTAGTAGTATATAAATAAATCAAATTTTACCTCACCATGCTGAGAATAGACCCTTGAGCCGTAAAGAGAGTGATACAGTGTAGAGCGTTTGGTCAAACGTTCTCTGTGGAAGTAAAGTGTGCAATAACACACCAGGCCAAAGAAGGAAACGAAATAATATTAAATTTTATCTTGTAACTTCGATTGGGGGACGGAGCGGCAGGGCAGTAGGTAGCGTTGCCTCCTCACAGACCTGTTTGCCACCTCCTGGGTCCCTTGTACCAGAATTGCATTTTAGTTTCTTCTCATCTCTACACCAAAGGAAATTCTGCACTCATCTAACATCGTTAGAGAGTTAGAGCTTTACT
Organism: Silurus glanis; assembly: GCA_014706435.1. Lineage (NCBI taxonomy): Eukaryota > Metazoa > Chordata > Actinopteri > Siluriformes > Siluridae > Silurus > Silurus glanis. The sequence continues at coordinate 896,948 of JAAIIK010000059.1, read as the reverse complement.
GTTTTTGGATGACACATTCTAGATTAATGTGTGTAACATGTCAGGGTCAAGAAAACTTTGCAAATCACTTTTTTCCAAACCCGTTGGGGAAAAAAAACGGATGGTCTCCAAGCCTGACAATGTTATGTTAATATTTAACCGTTGTGCCTAATGTGAATATGATTTGGCAGTTTAATTATCGCAATTTTCGTTTTTAGCAGCTGAAAATATAAAATTTTAAGTAACAGTTGATAGTATGGGCATAAGTCAGCTGTAAGTATTAAATTAAGCTCCATTGGTTAAATAGCCTTTCCTTTATTATAATGTGCACTTAACAGTTTGTGGAACGATATAAAAATCATTTACAGCCACACATTTGGATACACACTTTATGGATAGGAAGTTAACACAGGAATTGTTGTAGCTTTGACTGTATTGCTGCTGCTTCTTCTTCTTTCAGCTGCTCCCATTAGGGGTCGCCACAGCTGATCATTCGTCTCCATACCCCCCTCCTCTACATCTGCCTCTTTAAAACCAACTACCTGCATGTCTTCCCTCACCACATCCATAAACCTGCTCCTTGGTCTCCCTCTTTTCCTCCTTCCTGGTGGCTCCATCCTCTGCATTCTCCTACCGATATACCCCATATCCCTCCTCTGCACATGTCCAAACCATCTCATTCGTGCCTTCTTCACCTTGTCTCCAAAATGTCCTACATGCGCTGTCCCTCTAATAAACTCATTTCTAATCCTGTCCATCCTCGTAACTCCCAACGAAAAAATCTTCAGAAAAGCATCTTCAGCATCTTCCACCTCCTGTCTTTTACTCAATGCCACTGTCTCTAAACTATACAACAATGCAGGTTTTACCACAGTCCTATAAACTTTCCCTTTCACTCTTGCAGATACTCTTCTATCACAAATCACTCCTGCTATCACTCTTCTCCACCCACTCCACCCTGCCTGCACTCTTTTCTTCACTTCTCTAACACACTCTCCATTACTTTGCACTGTTGACCCCAGGTACCTGAACTCCTCCACCTTCTCCACCTCTTCTCCCTGCAACCGCAACACTCCACTGCCTTCCCTCTCATTCACAATCATGTACTCTGTCTTACTCTTACTCACTTTCATTCCCCTTCTCTCCAGCATGTACCTCCACCTCTCCAGGCTCTTTTCAACCTGCTCCATACTTTCACCACAACTCACAATATCATCCACAAACATCATAGTCCATGGAGACTCCTGTCTCATCTCATCCGTCAACCTGTCTATCATCACTGCAAACAGGAAAGGGCTCAAAGCCGATCCTTCCTGCAGTCTAACCTTCACCTTAAACCAGTCTGTCGTTCCTACTGCACACTTCACTGCTGTCACACTGTCCTCATACATGTCCTGCACCACCCTTAATTAAACGTGTTGAAACCACTCATTATTACAAATTCTTAGCCCTTTATGGCTTGTAGAGCAAAAGTACCTATGCAATTTTAAAAGCATCTTATGATTTAGTGCTTTAGGATGCTTTAGAGTCTGTTTGAACGGAAACCCTGGTGTGTTTTCAATCGCAGTGTGGTTTGTTTATGCACTAAGAACAATACAAGCATCTTAGTAATGAGTGTCTTGGTCTACTTTCAAGCAATGCTGAATTGACACAGCTGCAAGAACTGAACCAAACACTTGAGTTTTGGGTTGTGCCATAGCATTGTGCTGCAACACAAGTAACTTTTCAGTATTTTAACCAATTGGTATTTTTCAGTATTTTAACTAACATCTTTCCTTTGAGACATGCAGCCTTAAAAATGCTTTTCATACGGTGTCAAAGGGTGGTGTAACAATCGTAGAAGAAATCGTTTTCTACTCTTTTCTTCATATATATGCTCGCAGATGCCGACAATTGGCTAACAGCATTGTGATTGACAGCAGAAAGTAATTATACCTCCCACGAGAGCATGGACACATCCAGTTCCTTGGCTCTTTGCTATTCTCATAGTTGGGATTTAAATTCGCTATATCCCAATGATGGACTAAATTATATATTCACTTCTTCCACTTTTGTTTTGCCTTTTCTTTATTTCCTAGTTTTTAATCTCATCCAATTTCCTGACTTTGGTGGTCCTAATTTAATACCGGAATGCGAATGATATTCATATTTGCCCCTGCAAAGAAAAAAAACTTTAAGCATTGTTTGCACATTCACATTCAGCTTCTTGGCATTTTGTGAAGAATGACCCCTAACTCCAACATCAAGCGATATGTGGGCTCAAGTGCAGATCCCATTGAACAAATCTGTCCTCAGTCCATGACCACACCACATGCCCTAATAGAGCTAATGCCACTCACCTGTTTGAAAACGAACTACTTCCTGAGTAAGTCAGACTGTCACAGTTACTTTGAAGTGTTGTCTGCTTCACGGCTCTGTCAAGTTTATTCCTGTTTGATTGTCAGACCCTCATCCTATCCCATGTTCCTCAGCACTGCCAGCCCAGTAATACAAAGGTTTATTTGCAACATTTGCTTTAATAAAACCAAAAACCTTCATTTGGGTTTATTTGTCCACTTCACAAGTATTGATTTTATATATGGTCACAGTTTGTTTTATTAGCAGTGATGACAGTGGCAAGTTAGGACGTTAACAGTCTGTCTGTTTGCAACGGCACTTCCGATTTTAGGCTTTTATGCAAAAGAAATTGTGATGCTCATCAAGCCCATTAATTTTGTGATGAGCGATGTGCTCCAAACACTTTCCAAATTAAGCAATAAACCTGAACCAGATTTAGAAATCCATTTATTGTGCTCCTGTTGGTGTCGGAATGAAAACGCTGCTGTTCGGTTTTCCTCCAATAAATGAATAAATACTGCCTAAGGGGATTATTGGATTATTTAAAGACTGAAATAGAGAATTAATTCTTATTAGTGGTAATATCCAGGGCAAAAAGGACACGTGCAGTATTTATGCGTGGATAAAAAAATTTTTTGGAGAAGAAATATATGGATAATTGAAAAAAAATGTGTAGATCCGATGTGCTATGAACGTATGAATATATTGTATGCTAAGGTTTTTTGTAAACATTTATTAATCACTTATTGGTAAATATGGTCATTGTGTTATCTGGGAAAAAAATGCAAAAGATGAATTTGACAGACTGAAAGAAATGAACACAGAATCCCCACCCTCTCTCTCATGTCTACGCTTATTTGTACGAATTTTAATATTAATCTTAATGAACTACTTTATCCCTGCATTTAAATTAAAGCAGGCAGAATTGTAGACTTGTCTTTATACAAATCCATTCAGTCACTTTTGCACTGCAAACATAAATGACAACTTCAGCTTGTCAATGTTGATAAATGGCCATGCTACAGTGTAAGCGGAATAATCCATGGTTAGGTTTGAGCGACACCATATTTTTTTAATGCACTCCACAGTGCTGCCACCTGACGTGAATGTATATTCACATAAAAAAAAAAGTAAGATCCATTTAAAACAAGCTAAAGAAATAGGACGAACAAATTATAGAATATAAGACTCTATGATGTACTTTATACAAATACTGGCAGCCATATTGTGTTCTAAACTTTTATAGATGGTTCTGGCAGCTATGACTTTTTCTCACAGCCTTTAAATGGGTTTATTAATTATTATTTAGTATTATTTCCCATTGATTTTTTTATTCCTGGCAAAAATGGGTAATAATCCAAGTTCATTTGGTGAAAGACCTTCTAATACTGCTTGTATTTTCTTTGGAACACATTTGCTGATTTCTCCAAGTCAAGTCAAGAAGCTTTTATTGTCATTTTAACCAAATATGAAATGAAATGAAACGTTTCTCCAGAACCCTGGTGCTACATAGACAACATAAAGCTACATAACAGAAAACACAGGGCTAAGGACTAGTAAGTGCCACATAAAGTGCATCGTGTGCAACCTGGTGCAAACAGTGCAAGACAACACAAGACAGTGTTGGACGAATACACAAAACACAAAATAGCGCCGCCAGTAAACCTGCTGTATATTACACAGTGTGGTGTGTAAAAGAGAACTGAGTACAGGAGTGAACATTGTAATGAACCAAAATGTAAACAAAAGGGTTTGTGAAAAACAGCATGTAAAGTTTGTAGTAATGAAGTGATATGGGTGGTGCTGAAGACATGGATGTGTGAAGTGAGTACGAGTGTGTGTTGAGTCCGGGTTGTATTGATCAGTCACACAGTTTAGTCACACAGTTGAGTGTGTGTGTGTGTGCGTGACCTAGCTAACCAAGAATTTTTGTGCTTTATTTTTTAAAGCATTAGACCACAAGAAAAAAATTGTTTCACAGTTTTATGCAAAGTTAAAATCAATTACTGTTTAAAATGACTTGTTCTAATACAAAAATCCTGTATGCTACATTTTTGGTTTTTGACCTCTGGTCACAGGCATAGTTTGTGGCGATCAGCAAATGAGATGAGCTCCATCATTAGTAAGTGAAGCATTCGTTTTAGATGTATTAAATTGTGTATTTTGGCTTCATTGTTGTATCTTGTGCAGCTGTATGTACATCTGGTCCTCGGTCTAACACTTAGCAAACAGGTACCATCTTGAGTAGATTACAACAGTCATTAAATGAAGCGATTTACTGAGTAAGTAAGAGAACAGGTGAACGAGTACTTCAGTAAATGAATTAACTATGTATTGCATGAGGAAATGAGCGAGTTAATAGGCCAGAGAACAAAGCAGGCATCAGGTGAGTGTGTGTTGGGGGAGACTGATGAGTCAATAATTAATCCAAACGACGGAAGCAGGGTTCAGTTGCGAGCTCCTCGCATAGGATATTAAATCTCTCTTCCGAATTAATGAAATAAAGGACCTCATGAGCACAGACTCCCAGATCAAATGGAGCAATCACCGTTTCCTTTGCTTGCACCTCACCCTTGTTCAGAGTGAGTAGCGAGGCGCAGACGCCATTGAATAATCAGGTTTTTGACTCAATAAAATCACTTTATTGCAACATCACATTGTAGATTATGACACAGGATTTTGTAGGTAATTCTTCTTAATACAAATTGTATCTTCATATGCTATTCAGAGAAATTTGGGGTTGAGTCTCGGGTCTTTGTCCTATCTACGCTCCAACCGATGGCATTTTATTGCACGTAGAAATAATAATAATAAAATAATGTAAAAATTACTGCAGTATTATTTATACGGAGTTGTTTGAAGTCCAGTCTATCCCTATCAAACTGAGTGCATGACGTGATAAAATAACACATTTAATCAGTAAATCAGTTTTCTCAGGGTCTCCATTTGAACTCAAAATAGCAGGTTTGAATTTAGCCTTACACAAACTGTATACTCTGTGCATATTCTGGATATTATAGATAATGGTTTAATGTTGATGTCAAGTGTTTGGTTTTACTACATTATTAAATAATTGGTCTAAGAAAAACTGACCATAGCACCTTGTGAGGTCATTTCTAGAAATTGGACAATATTGCTTATAGAAAATAAGAAACTTAGACTGCACAATAATCAAGGACAGGCTTTTTTTTTTTTTTTTTTTTTTTCTTCTCGATAACTTGCATTTTAAGGGCTAGGGTTGGAGTTATCCAAGTCCAAAATCATGTAGCAGTTCAGTCAAGTTCAAAAGTGAATTAGTCAGGATCAAGTCCCGAATCAAATTCATGTTTTGAGTCAGTGAATGTTTGACTGAATTATGACTCCAGACTAACTTCTCAAGTTGATTTAACTTAGCCATGGCTTATTAATAAGTTTTTTTTTTTTTTACAATGCTTGTTATTTCTACTCAAATTACTGCTAAATAAACCTCCAGAACATTTCTGAATTTTCATGGGTGCTATTATTTTTGAAGACACGTAGAGCATAGTCATTGTGTTTACACTGCCTGCACTGTAGCCAAATCTATGGCTGGTAATTGTTTGGATATTAATGGTTATGCTTCTTACTGACTAATACTGCTTTATATACTGTAATTAGATTTTCCTTAACTGTTGCACTTGTGCCTGATATTTGTGTTCATTTGTTCTCCTGCAGGAGCCTTGAGGTCAGGATGATGCAAAAACCCGGATCTTCGGTGGCTTAATTCCTCTGGGAGGAAGAAGACGGATTAGGGAGAAGTAGAGCAAGGTGACAGAGGACCATGCACACTTTCTCTTGTCCGCTGGATGCGATATAGCCACGATGCCCTTTGCTTTTTAAAAAGAATATACACATTTATCTACTACTCGAGCCCTTGGTTACTTATTGAGGAATACCGCATGCCTCAGCTGTATTTACAGAGCGAAAGTTTTGAGATCCGCTAAAGGACTACATCCGTTTTTTTTTTCTTCTGACCTCTCTTGCTGTCTAAATGGTGCCTACTAATGGAGAGAAGAAGGAAAGATTTTGAAGAAAATCAAGACACAACCAGAGAGTGAGAAAGAAAAAAACTAAACGAATCTGCAGCACTGAGAATACAGTCTTTGGAGATTTCGAGTGTTCTTCTCTACAGTCTGTTACATAATCCCCCACTGTAGAAGGAACATAGCTCTCAAAACACAATCCTACCCAATATTAACCTCTGTTTATTAAGTTGAGCTGACCGTTTTTCTAGGATTTGCTCTATTCAATTCGTGGTAGAATGACAAGGGAAACTACGTCTTCATGGTGGCCCATGTGGCTCTTAACCTTAATGGTGTACGTTCATTCTGCAGAGGCCCTAGAGTTTGGGGGTGCGCCGGGTCAGTGGGCTCGCTACGCCCGCTGGGAGGCAGGCTCGATCGGAGAGCTAAGCTTCAGTCTGAAGACCAATGTGAGCAAGGCTCTCGTACTCTACCTGGATGATGGAGGTAACTGTGACTTTCTCGAGCTCCTGATCGCAGAAGGACATCTGAAGTTGCGTTTTGCCATCCACTGTGCTGAGCCGGCCACCATCCATATGGAGACACGTGTAAGCGACGACCGCTGGCACATGGTCCTCCTCACGCGCAACTATCGCGAGACCATGCTTATGGTGGATGGTGAGACTAAAGTTGCAGAAGTCCGCTCTAAGCGCAGGGAGATGGCCGTGGTCAGTGACCTCTTTGTGGGAGGAATTCCTCCAGATGTTCGCCTATCTGCCCTCACCTCCAGCACAGTCAAGTACGAGCCTCCGTTCTTGGGCCTTATTTCCAACTTGAAGGTCGGAGAGATGCCTCCTAGTCTGCTGAACAGCCAAGGAATTCAGAGTGACCTGGAGTACTTGTGTACCAAGCAGAACCCATGTCTCAATGGAGGATTCTGTGTCGTCCAGTTTGGAGAGGTGCATTGCGATTGCTCTCTCACACGCTTTAGGGGGAAATACTGCAAGGAAGGTAAGAGGAAGACCCTAGTGTTGCTTATTGAAATAATTAAGAATGCGCAATTGTTTTTGAAGAGTATGAGAGTAAGGTTAGTGCAAAGCAGTATACAGAATACAATCTTGTAGTGTAAAGAAAGTGCATAAGCATGGCACTGTGGTTTTGTCATGGATGAGATCATGTAGTGGCTTCCAGGCATCACCAGTTTGACCCTGAGCTCAGATTACTGTGCTTGTGTCGAGTTTTGCATGTTCTTTTATGTCTGTGGGTTTTTTTTTCACCTCAAAAAACAAACAGCTGTACTAAACTAGATGTATAATTGGTGACCTACAACCCTAGGTTTTCCTTCTGGGGTGTGATCTTTGCTTAAGTCCAGTGTTTTCTAGATCAGTTCTGTATCTGTTGCAGCTGTGACCCAGATCAAGCAGTTAATAGAAATGAAGTTGCAGTCAGATTGCTTTTAGTAACCATTTTAAACAAAGGTTATGAAGTAATGGTCTACTTACTTGCATGAAGATACCTACACTTAGAAAAATGCCTAAAGGATTTTATTATTTTTTATTTTTTTTTATCAATGTCTGGGTTTTTTACTTTGATCTTTTTCTAAAATACATAGACTAAGGGTTCCTCAAGGGAAATAAAGTCAAGAAATCCTTTAGATTGCTAGATTTAAGAATGTAATATAGTGAGGAACATGTTTCCGGTGTTTGATTTGTTGCTGTATAGTGTTTCCTTCCCATAATGTCTTATTTAGTCTACATTTCCGACTAAACATCCTACACCAGATTTTAGTGTAGCGTACAATTAAGCAAGTTAAATCCTTACCAAATGATGAAAGTAATAAACAATTTCACATTTAATGGTCAGGAACACAGTTTTCTGCCACCTCTGAAAGCAAGTGCACTGCAAGGGAGTGTTTCGCCCCCAGTCTGGCCTTCACGTACGCTTACAAAGCACGGGCTTTCAAGATGGATGAAGCCAGGCTGTTTTTTTTTTTTACTTTGCCTTTCCCTAAAACAAATTTCATCCAATTCCCACCCAATCACTCTCTTCCTTCCATCCCAGAATGCAATTTAATTTCCTGCTGAGGATCTCTGACCCCAGTGCTTTGCTTGTTTTCTCTTTTTCACCATCAATTTTTGGAGAGATTTAAGCTTTATCACTCCCACATGCTTTCGAAATGTTCTTTTCGACTCTAACTCACTCTTACATCTGCGTTGCTTTATCTTCTTTTGTTTATTTCAGGTCATCTTTCACTCTTTTGCCTATAATGGTATTATGATTCTCTTTTTCTTTTCTTTTTTTTTGTGGCTCTCTTGTTTGTTAACTTCCCTGCCATTTATCTTCCCACGCTGTTGTCTATACTAAGGTGGATTCTTAATTTTCTCCGCTGCTCACTGGATGTTCTTTTTCCCGGTATCACCCATAAGTCTCTTCCCCTCCTCTCTGTTTTTCTATGTCTTTCTGTGCAACTTAAAGGGAAGTCTGTAAGATTTATTTCCACATTGTACAAACCAAGACAGCAAGTCGAAGCCTTTGGATCTACTGGTGGCTGACAGCGGCGTCATTTCTCCCTCCTCTCGCATGTTTTTATTCACCCGATTTTCCTCTAATGTGTCTCATTTTCACCTCTCTCGCTGCATTGTTCTCCATCTCACCGTGTTTATCCTCCCCCAACCCCGCAGCACCCCCGTCCTCCTCCCGTAGCGGGACGAAGTGTATCCTGGTGGAGTGCTGATACCGTTTAGCTGTTGGCATAAGCAGGATACAGAATACCAATGAACGCCCACTCTGGCTGCAGGAAATATTTGTTTTTTTTTCAAAATATGAAAGAACGAGTGAGGGAAGGAGGAAGTGGTTGTGCGAGAGAGTGAGGCAGAATGCTAATTGGTTTATTTGTTTTTATGTTGCTGACTCATATAAAGGCACTAAATCAGGGGTTGACATTTGAGTCTGTTATAAGTAAAATCTCTTGTCCGAATATGCGTTTTTCTGCATCTGATGTTTCCTGTACACAAGGATTCGTCCGTATATGCACTGTGTACATCTGCATACCTGTCCGTGTATAAATATACAATTAGCTAATCATTTATGCAACAGAGTGTGCAGGCTTAGTTGCAGAAAAAAGACAGGTCAGTGTTTTTTTAATTCAACCTCAAGCAAGTTTGTTACTGGGTGTAAACTCACTTTATATAATAAAGTGAATGCAGTGCTTTAAAAAAAGTATATGAGATGAGCATTCCCAAAATTAAAAAAAAAACGCACACCTGGATACTAACAGATAATGCAATGTATTATTAAATAAACTGCAAATTAGCACCAACACAAGACTTAATTTAAATGCTTCTTTTTTATCCAAAAAATAATTCAGCACACTCTAATAATAATAATAAACCTATACTGAAAAAAAAAAAATTCCTGTTGTCTCTGGCATTGGAAGTCTACAGATGCCAAAGCAAAATGGTCTGCGTGGGCAGACACAGTGACACAAATTCGAAATGTTCTTGGAAAAGACACAGAGTGGGAGATGAAAGAGAGTGGATATGAATGAGGAATGAAGTAATCACTCCTACCTTCATCTCAGAAATCCAACCCCTCCCCCCCAGCACCACCACCGCTGCCACCACGTCCATTTTCCTGTAATTGCACACTACTCTACGTGCTCGCTCCCTCTCATTATGGTGCCTATGAACCAATCACTTCCTCCCTCCTTCCCACGGCACTGGGGTGTAATTAAAACGGATGCCTAATCACCTGCACGGGCCATTGTTTTAATAATTGATCGTGACCTCGGCCTGCGTACGCGCACGTGCTCTGTGCTGTATTAGTGCACCACATCAGAAATCGGCTGTAATTAAAGGTTAAGCGAGCTTTCCAGAATGACAATGGTGATATTAATATTTTTACCCTTTGCCCCATTTCATTTTTGGATAAATAAATTCAGATGGCGCAAAGAAAGAACTGCACAGCTGAACATTTTGATATTTAGCGAGGTTATTAGCAAACATATCAGCATGTAGAGCTTCCGGGGATGTTGCCAAAATTTGGATTTTACCTCCGACGTTATAAAGCAGTAGCTTTTTATTGGTTTCTGAAAGGAACAGAAACAAAAGCAACGGCTATTCGAGCAAAGCTTAGCGCTGTTAACACGAGCATAATCCAACCGATTCTAGCCGTGTTAGCGGTTCACATTTTTACATTAGCACACAGCAGTGAATGTATGCTCGGTACCTCCTTTACACACTTGCTCACATGATTTCAACAAGACTACTGTATTCACACACTATGCATTTTCTCAATGCTGCGATTAGATTTATTTTTTTTTTCCTCCTATGCAGAGGCTGGGTAATAAAGGAGCTCAGGCACTGTTAAAATGAATCGTTTTCTAATCCATATCTCCACTCAGGCAAAATGTCACAGCAGAGCTAGTTTACTCTCCAGACAAATCCAGTTTCTTTAATTACAGATATGAAATCCGATGTGAAGCAAATGAAAAATTGCCCGAGTCGCAGCACCGCCTAAGCCTGAAACGCATTAGCGTATTAAATCTACCTCGGCTTTTTCTCGCTTTCAGTTATTGCCGAGTTTATAGGTTTACGAAACTGTTGTAAATTGGATCCGTAAGTATCAGTTTTGTGAGTAAAACGTGGAAATACCTGAGGAACATGAGTGACAGTAAGAAGGTGCTTAACTAGCCTGTTATTGAATGTATAGAACAAAAAAAGCTATTCACTTAAATGGTGGCATTTTGACAGTGATTGTATAAAAGTATGGTTTTCTTCCCCACTCCTTCTCTCAGCCGTATTGATTTTAGCATGCTAAGAGTAGGCCTGTCTCTTCAGTGTCACCATGTGGCAAGTTATTGCATCACTCTGCATATTAAATCAAACGTTAATCCTTTAACCTGCCTGATGAAGGAATTGGTCTCAGTCTTTAATTCCCCCTGCAGCTGCTTGATTGTTTTTCTACTTTCATGCCATAAAATGGTCTATCCTTTCCCATAAGATGGAACACACACACACACACACACACACACACACACATACATGCACACACCCAACATACTGACCTTTCTTAACTTGCATCCGCACAGCAAGACTGTTCTCACTTCATCTCTCACTCACTTGATCTCACACAACAGTGACCTTTTACAGTGACTCATACTCTTTCTCTCTCTCACACACACACACACACACACACACACACACACACACCTACACACACACACACACACACACACACACACACACACACACACACACACACACATGCGTGTGCACACAATGCCCAAGCATATTAGTACTTCACAGCTTTGTAAATGTCACATTCTGGCATCGTCATGCAATTATGTACATGCATCAGCTGCATTCTAATATATACTGCATTTGAGCCAGTACTGTAAACTTGCATACACACACACACACACACACACACACACACACACACACACACTGCTCCCCACTTTGTCCCCATATATCCCCTGTGTCACTGAGGCTCTGACACCGTGGCAGCAGGATTAGATGGGTGGTCAGGGAGTGGAGGACATAAAGGAGAGTAATACATCATGGCAATAATTACGCGTATACACACGCGCGCACATAATTGCACTTTAGCCCCACTGGCAAGGGGATGGAGCCTCTGAACATACATGAGATTGATGATCAGGCTCTGGTCTTTACCCACACACAGGTAGCTGAAAGCTACACTACCCCTTTTCTGTTATGTTTTGACAGCTCCATTGGACATGTTGACCTTGCGAAACATTTATCAAATCATCTCTGAGTCATTCGTCCAGCAGCGATCGTTATTGATGGAGTTGCCCAAAAGAAGTAATATTTGCTCAAGACCAGTGTTCATAGACCTACATGACACCTACAGTGTGTACGCTCCACATAACGGACACAAACTTATAGCATCAATATTAGGGGTGTAACGGTACACAAAATTCACGGTTCGGGACGTACCTCGGTTTTTAAGTCATGGTTCGATTCAATTTCCGTACAGTTAAGGGGAAGAAATACAAAACATGAAATTGCTTGGACATTTTTTTTATAATGTTGTTATTTGTATTATTATTACATCCATCTATTATTACATTTTTATTTTTATTATTTTGATTAAGATACAATTGTTTGTTGTAAAGAAAATGCAAAAGAATCCATATCACTAGACTGTGGTAAAAAACGCTGGCAATGAAAGGAAGTCATCAATTTTGCACACGCACAGTACAAATAGTGTTTTCCACACACTAAACAAACCTGCAGTCCCACCACTTAGATTAGAGGGAACTTAGATTTCAGTTCAGTACGAACAAATGTACCTTTGCTCCCCTGATTGATCGATTGCTTATTCCAATAGCGTTCAACTGACAATGTGTGTGTCCAGTTTTGATATTGTGTTATGGTACTTGCCAAAAAACAGCCCATGTCATATGTCACATGACTTGGCTTCCTCCTGTCAACAAACATCACGTCAGCTTGTAATCAAAATGCATAAAACAGCAGTCCTTAAAGCAGAATCTAAAAATGTATTTGGCTGAAAAATTATTTTATAAATATATAAATTACTAGCTGAAAGTACCCGTGCTTCGCTACGGAAGGCAGAACGCTAAGCAATATGGCAATAAGCAGTAAGCACTGAGCAGGACTGGATGATCAGAGATCAGAACGTAACGTCAACAAATAACGTATTACCCCTTTGTAGTACCGATACGGGGCAAACTACTTTGAAAATAATTTTTATCGTGCATCTAACATCTAATAAGAAACAATGTAGTAAGTTTCATTAGGATCCGTACTGTTATTTCGAAGAGTTTACAATGCGTGAGAAATCGCGTTTTTCGCGAGTTAGCCGCGATCCAGGGCGAATTTTTCAAAACCCTTTCTTAGTGAGCACCTAAGATCCAAGAGAAAGGTATGTTCCAAATTTCATTGCAATCCGTGCAGTGGTTTTTGAGATTTCGTGATGAGTGAGTGAGTCAGTCAGTGGTATTTCAGCTTTATATATATCGCGAGTTAGCCGCGATCCAGGGCGAATTTTTCAAAACCCTTTCTTAGTGAGCACCTAAGACCCAAGAGGAAGGTATGTTCCAAATTTCATTGCAATCCGTGCAGTGGTTTTTGAGATTTCGTGATGAGTGAGTGAGTCAGTCAGTGGTATTTGAGCTTTATATATATAGATTTTTCCAGCAATGAACCAATTCCTGCAACGATTCGGGATAGAAAGATTTGTCAGTACGCCTGAACCATCCAAGGTTCATCACGAGTGCTGAAATGCTGACCTTCGAGGAACTCGTCGGTTATCCAGGTTCAAGCGTTCCACACGCTAAACGTTCACAGGAACGACTGCTGTGAGCTGGGAACCACCACAACCAGGATCTTCACTGACGGAAGTACAGCCATCTTTGAACCGTTTACACCATTAAAAAGTCTTAGTGCGGCTGAGCATCTCATCACTGTACTGTGCTTGAAGTCTTCTATCAGTAATAGGACGCACTGGACACTTATTACTGCGTGTAGTACTGCCACACTAGCATCAAATTTTATACATGTAAATTTTTTAATCCCGGTTTGACATGAACAACCCTCATAATAATGTGTATATGTAGGATTATGTCTGTCATGTCAAGGTGTCACGTAGCCCTATTAATGACTAAATTAAAAATACACTTTTTTTTTATAGTTTCCTGCTGCACAAGTGAAGTTGTGGCACTGGAGTCTAGTTTTTCCCTTACTGTAATTGTTAAAAGAATTGAATAAATAGATAGATAGATAGATAGATAGATAGATAGATAGATAGATAGATAGATAGATAGATAGATAGATAGATAGATATTATTTATTAGCATGGATGGGACACGCCATTGTGGAAACACTGACAAAACTGAGCAACAATAATTTGCAGCATTAAGCTCTTCTGTGTGTAATTTATGATAGTCATCTTAAGGAAAAAAATTGGATGCGCTGCCAATCATTGCCAGGAAGTTCCTGACTTTTTAACGAGCGCTCGAACCTGTTTATGTTTTACCTCAAAAGCTTTTGCTGAAAAGGAAAACAGCTGAGTCAATCCCCTATGCGGCAATTTATATCCGTACTAACTAGGCCATAGTTTATTGTTAGCTACCCATTTTTGCGTACTCAATTAGGTTTCTAGGAGAACAACACATGGATGTGTCAGGCCATGTGTGACTGCAAGCCCATCACCAAAGCCGAGCTCCTGGGGGACCACCAGCCTCTTACACTCTCCCCACAGGACAGTGTAAGGACCTCTGTAGTCTGAATAAATTAATACTTAGTTGATCATTAGGAATTCCTTATTTTACAGTGGTAAAATCCCCATGATACTGCCTGCATATACAACCTACTGTCTTATACTCACAGATGCAGGATATAGTAACAGTGGAATGATGATGCACAGAGGACAGAGCTTTGATGGACAGATTATGGTGTTTCTTGGATAACTCTCCACACCGAATGCTCTTTATTTCAACCTGACAGATTTGTGAACATTTAGCGAGATCCACGATAATTCAAATTAAACTTGTCATTTTTATATGAGGTGTAATAGTAATGAGGGTTGGATTGGAAGAGTGGATGTACAATTAGACATGCACGGTCACCTCCCAATCCCAGATGTGGGAAAAACGTGTTTTGTAGGGTGAAAGAACGATTAACCATCTCTCCGTGGGTTCCCTTGGGTGCTCTATCTCTTGTCTCAATCTCTTAATTTTGGAGACAGGGCTGGAAGACGTCCAATGGGAGAAGGACGGAAAGAGGATCAGACTGGATATTGAATTTTTGCTGTCTCTCTCTCTTGCCAATGCATGTAATGCAAAAACCCTTAACTGCTGCAGTATGCATTTTCAGCATACCCCCTTACTCTTCCCCCAACCAAACCTGTCTGTCTGTCTTTTCTGACTGTTTGTGTTGTGATAAAAAACTTCTGATGCAATATGGGTTAACTACAATAACAATATCTTGCTTTCAGGACAAGCATAGAATCAAGATGATGGTTCTGTATACTAAATGTATACTGCTTTCCTGCATATCCCATAATCACCAGGCATCAGCTTGGGTGCAGCAGCTGATCTGGACAAAATAGCTTCAGTAGTTTCATTACACCTTCTCTATCTTGTTCAACTCTTGCTTTTGAAGCACATTGCAAGCCATTTCCCTACAGATACCAGAGTGCCACACTTGTCTAACTGGCTCCTTAGAAGATAACCTGATCCTGATATTTTCTTGAAATCTATAGATAAAAACTTTCTTTCGGCTTCTCCCATTAGGGGTCGCCACAGCGGATCATCCGCATGTTTTGATTTGGCACATGGTTTTACGCTGGATGCCCTTCCTAACGCAACCCTCCCCATTTATCCGGGCTTGGGACCGGCACTAAGGCTTGTGCAACATTAATGGCTGGGGTTGGTTCCCTGACAGGGGATCAAACCTGGGCCGCAGCGGTGAGAGCGCCGCATCCTAACCACTAGACCACCAGGGAACCTTTCTTGAAATCTGTAGATATTTTCTTAAAATGAAACTGTCAAAAAATCTTTTCTGACTTTCTGACTTTAGAGACATCCCAAAGGATTTCCAGACCACCACACAAGTGTTATAATGCCACTCTCTGCTTTAAATATCTCTATCTGTATTGAACTAGTGTGGATTAAATCATAGTAGTATTTCTACCCCAATGGCACAGTTGCTTTTGTTTAAACCTGCCTTCAAACCCAATTTGTTGGTTCAGTTCCCCCCCCCCAAAAAAATACCAACAAGAAGCATAATTAAAAATCTAGCTACCATCACAATCAGGCATTTACTAAGCATGAGTAAAAGAAGGCTTTAAATGCATCATTCATTTCATTAGCAAACTTGATCAACACTTTTTTTTTCTCAACTGGCAAAAAAAGTATTAACCTTTGGCTGGAACAACTATTCCAGCCTAGTCTAGCGGGATACCAGTCCCGATATGCACTTCTAGACTCAACTCAAGAAGAATAGTATGTCATAATTGTATCTATAATTGTATCTGTATTGCTTGTTCATCCCGACTAACATGCGTATTCAGTTGCATCTCTATCACAGACACGTATGTATTTTCCATTAAGGCTGTTATGTATTAGTGAATGTAGTGAATTTTGTGAATGGAACAGGAAGCTGTAAAGGTGTAATGTGTAATAGTCAAATCTTAAGTCTCAAAGTAATTCTTTCTCTTCAGGTTGCTAAATTTTATAAACATAGATTTTCCTGGTTGCTCTGAAAAAATAATTTCATTAAGGTTGATCAGTCCATCTCTCTTTTTCTTTTTCTTTCTCTTTCTCTCTCTCTCTCTCTCTCTCTCTCTCTCTCTCTCTCTCTCTCTCT
>JAAIIK010000059.1:860862-880287 GCA_014706435.1 Silurus glanis | reverse complement strand
TCTCTCTCTCTCTCTCTCTCTCTCTCTCTCTCTCTCTCTCTCTCTCTCTCTCTCTCTCTCTCTCGAATGTTTGATGAGAGTATTAATTACATAACACCAAGTATTCTGAAGTGAAAATACCTACATTTTCTTTCCCTCAGCCAAAGCAACAGATGGAATAGAGACATAAATACAAGTAGAGAAGACGAGCACATTTTTTTTTTACCACCTCTGACCTCTTATTGTCAAAAAGCATGCTTTGTGTCATTTGCTTTACTGTGAAGAGGAAATGTTTAAATACAGGGCAATACAGAGCTGGAGTTTATATACAAATATATATATATATATTTTGTGAGACTAGTTTTGTTACACGCCAACAAATGGCATCACAAGGCTGAATGGCTGAATCGCAGGGAGCACCGACCTTCAAAAGTCAGTGTGCCAAAAGAATTTTTTTGTGCAACTGTATTCTCCACTATTCTGACCACGTATGCATCCCCTCACCGAGCTGTCCTCACACGATTTTGGATCAACGCTTCCGCACCCACCCTACTTGCCAGATTTGGCTGAAGATGAAGATCCAGCTCACCATTTGACACCACTGATGAGATCTAGCGCAAATCGCAGAAGGTGCTTGTCACGCTTCAAAAAGAAGACTTCCAGGACTCCATTCCAGAAGCCAGGAACACTGCGAGCGCTGTATTGCTGTGCAAGGGAGACTATTTTGAAGGTGATAGTGTGTAAACATCGATAAATAAAGTACTTTCTTGTAAACAAAGTTAGACTCAACTTTTTGATACCACCTCCTACTAAGTATCTGTTTTTCTTCTGTGTGTTGCATATTGATTAGATTAAATTAGATTTAACTTTGTCATTGCACAAGTTACGGTACAAGGCAATGAAAGTGCACTGGTAGCAGTGTAAAATATTTACACATGTACAGGTTCACAAGGTTATGATATATAAGGCATATAAATAATGAGAGATGAATGAACAATATGAAATGAGCAATATGAATATAAATAAACAGTACACGGAAAGGTGAATATATACAATGAAGGAGATATTGTATACATTGTTTATAAAGGATATATACATGTGCAAAATTATATGCAGAGTGCAGAAAGAAGGCTATTCATGTGCTGTATGTGCAGTTATTATAGTGCAATCCTGAGTGTTACATTGTGTATTATGAGTTGTGCAACCTAGAGTAAGGTGAAGCAGTATATAGAATGTAGTTCTGTGTGTGTCTGAGATGGGGGGTGGTAGTGAGGGGCGGTACTCATTAAGGCATGTTGCGGTGGAGTGTTTTGGCACTGGCACAATGGAGGTTATCTTAAAGCAGGTGGGCACAATCTAGGTACAGGTCGAATAAATCCATTAGGACCCCCCCAGCTCTTCAACACTTACTCTGAGAACGCGTCCGGGAATGCCATCAGGCCCTGTAGCTTTCCGTGGATTGATCCTGCTCAGCACCAGGCTGCCATCACTTGGGGTGAGTGTAAGAGGCTGGTGGTCCCCCAGGAGCTCGGCTTTGGTGATGGGCTTGCAGTCACACATGGCCTGGATGCCCTGACACATATGCTGGGGTTGTATTTGGAGAAGTGTTCCTCAGTCCTTAACTTGTAGCAGTGTTTGACCATCTTAATGCCATGTCTCAGGTTATCCCTGGCTGCACTGTAGGCTTATGCATCACCAGTCCTGAAGACAGCGTTGTAAGAGCCTTCAGTAAGAGGTAAACCTTTTATCCAGTGCTTCTGATTCTGATCTGTTTCTGTGTGGTAACACTGTCTATCGTAGTGTTTATATAGTTCAAAATAAAGGAAGCATAGCCTTCAATGTCCGTGTGGAGTCACAGGTCGCCTGAGTGGCAAACTTTTTCAGTATTTAAAACCCATCCTGCAGTACAGAGTCTGCTCCCTCTGGCCACACTTTGGTCCTCACTGTGGGTTTCACACGTTGGATGAGTAGTGACTACTTGAGTAGGAGGAACAAAGAAAGGTGATCCGATTGTCCCAGGTGGGGGAAGGGAGTAGCTTTGTATGCATCAGGTTTGTTGGTGTAAACATGGTCCAGGGTTTTGTTTCCTCTGGTGTTTGCCGGAAACATGCTGGTGGACTCTTTGGAGGTCTTTAAGTTGGCGTCGTTCAAGTCACCCGCAACAATAAAAGCAGTCTGGATGTGTTCACTGTTGTCTGCTAATGGCTGCATGTTGTTCTTTCATTGCAAGCTTGGCTTGATAGGATGATGTTGGATTATTAGATAAATAAAAGGATTAGCCTTTTTTATTCCTTCTTATTATCTATATATGAACTTGACATAAGGCAATTTCCTGTTAAACTTGTTATTTTATAAAATTTGAAATATTTCACAGGAGTGAATGTGTTCAGGTAACAGGATAGAAATATAGTGTCTGATTTCTGAATTATTGAAAGAATTTTATATTTTACAACACAACCAGTTGGATCTTGGGTAGGGTAGTTTATCTCTGTCATAACTATTAGATATATGTGACTTCTTCGCTGCCATCGGATCCCCATGGTTGTCTTGAGTTTCAGGGTTTTGTGCATCTCCGTGGCGTAAAACTGATATTGCGAGCTGTCGTCGTGCATCAGTCGGCCCCTGGGGCTCACACGAGACAACTTGTTTGTGCGCTGTGCCGAAAAATCGTCTGTCGGCAAACGGAGGTATGAGCGAACGAACGCCGAGAGGAGCTACTAGAGCATTCGAGAGTGATAGCCATCCTGCTGCTGCTGAGAAAAGACAAAAACTGGGAACAAAAACAGAACTTGGCTGTAGAGTGTAGATGTTTCACAAGGAGTAGCTGCTTTTTTTATTATTATTTATTTCTTTTTTTTTTATCATTTCTGTCTGAAAAGTCGTGACTGAGATGCTGAGACACTGAGGCTGAGGAAGGATTTCCACCCGACCTCCTGCGATTCACACAGGCATGCAGCAAGAGATAAAGGAGGAAAGAGAAAGTGTGTAATGTATCACCTGTGTCAGTAAACAGATGTTGGGCTGGTTGGTGTTGTCTTTATCGGGTCCCCCTCGTTCCCCGAGCCATTTTCACTAATGACTAAAGCCAGCTCACCAAACAGGCAACGGCTCCTACACCAGCCCCCAAAACAGGAAGCCGTATTAATTCCCATTTATCAACATCACCAGACTCAGTAACTATCAGTTGGTTATTTTTTTGGTATACATTTTTTTCTCTCTCTTAATTTTAACATCCTTGGTGGTAGCTTAGCATCTGTCCCATCATATTACCAAATAATTAAGGGGTTCAAACGCACTGGGCCTGCCATGGCTTGCCTTTTTATTTTTTTAATTTTTTTTTTCTGCTTTCTTAATGAGATATTTCTGCTGATGACACACTTTAGTCAACACGTTTTTTTCCCCTCTGTAATGATTAATTTAAACCAGTGGTTCTCAAAGTGTGGAGCACACCCCATATAATAAGATGGAATAAAGACATGACAGGTGGGGTGCAATGAATGGCAATTATTATTATAAATTTTTTGTTTGTGCTTTTTTTTTCCACACACTCAAAGCAATCGCAAACAAACAATTAAGTCATTAATGCAAGTAAATTGAAACATCAGTTAGTGTACCTATCGTCTTTTATTTTCTTTATTTTTAAACTTTGTGCTGTTTTGGGTTATTGATTTAGGGTGGGGCTGGAAAAAGTGGGAAATGGCAAAAAAGGTTTGAGAACCATTGTTATAATAATACATTTACTAGATGTAAAATAGTTGTGTTTGCTTTTTTGGATAAATGTAATGACTGTAATAAGTAATATGAAGTGGGCCAAGTCTTTGTTCAGTATCAGTAACTTTTTTGCTGAAAGGTCACATCACACATTACTGATTATTTTCCTTTAGAAAACACTGTTTTATCAATTCCTTATAACAAAATGTCACTGGGTTTGATTTTGAGTAATTATTTGAGCAATCATGGCATCACCATTAATAAATTAAAAGTAAGAAATGCAAAGTCAGTCATCATCTACGCTATACGGATGAAAGTATTGGGACACCCAGCGTTTCCAGCCATATGTGGTTCTTCCTCAAACTGTTACCACCAAACTTGGAGGCGCACAATTGTATTGAATGTCTTTGCATCCAGAAGCATTACATTTTCTCTTCTCTGAAATAGGAGACCCAAATTTGAGACCCAATTCACAAATCGAGCTAAATGAAGATATGTTTTACATTGGTTGGAAGATTTTGAGTGGCCTACTATAAAGCTCTGACCTCAAGCCTGTTGAACACCTTTGAGATGAATTGCAGGCCTCCACACCCTACATCAGTACTTTATTTTTCTAGTGCCTGTGTACCTGAATGAGCACAGATCTCTACAAAAATCTTCCCAGAAGAGTGAAGGTTATTATAATAGCAAATGGGGAATGACTTTGGAATGGGATGTTGAATAAGGGAACATGAATATTATGAACTTTCGTCGAAATAGAATAGGTCACTTTGGCATAAAAAAAAACGATGAGTAGATTTAATGTCCGGTGACTTCTGGAATAAGCTTGATAATGCAGCAGTTTTAAATTCCAAGTAGTACAATCTAGGTCGCTCTTCACAGTCCTTTGAAATAATGCAAAACAAAAAAAAAGGGTTGCATCAACCTCAAAAATAACCCTGATCTTATAATAGAAAGAACACTCCACTGATCTTTAGCCCCTAAATATAATCATATCTGCAGCAAAAAGCAAGCTAGTATGTGGAGTAGAAAAAACAAAAAAAGTGATAGAATCATCATTCCTTTTTTCTTTCTTTCTTCCCCCCCAAGGCTTGTTTGTATAAGCTGGACAATGGGGTCAGCTGCCCTAATGACAGACATGATCGCATTTTGATGAATTGCCTGGGGAAAGACTTGTCAGGAGAAAGTCGCAAGTAGCTTGCAGAACTGGAGAAAGTGCTGTGTGGTGGCATGTATTGACTCAGAGCCTGTAAATACAGAGACAGTATAACTCTATTTAGAGTGGGCAAGTTTTTAGCCAGTGGAAAGTTTAATAAAGTGTGTCTCAGATTTGGGTCCTGTCTGAATCAGTCATGTCAGAAATATCTCCCAGGCACACCTAAAGAACAGTGGTGAGAGTGGTTAATGCACTGTGTTACTAATTACCAAGTCAATGTTGGAGCCCTTCAGTAAGGCCCTTAACAAGCTCTGCTTCTTTCATGACAAAAGTGGAATATGTGGCTAAAAAGAACTTCACCGTACTGTATAAGTGGCAAGCAGGAAGTCACACAAATAACTGCTTTTTACATCTGTGCTGATCAGAAAAGCATCTAATGAGAGTCTCCTCAGGAATCTGAGGCTATACTGGGTATAGGTTCATCAAAACCAGACAATTGTTTTCAAGAGCTGTATTTTTGGAGATGCTCTGACCCAGTCGCCTAAACATCACAATTTGGCCCAAACTCGCTCAAATCTTTACACTTGCTAATTGTTCCTGCTTCTAACACATCAACTTTGAGGACAAACTGTTCACTTGCTGCTTAGTATATCACAAACACTAACAGGTGCCATGATGAAGAGATAATCAGTGTTATTCACTTTACCGCTCATAAAGATATAGTTGTATAATGCTATGTCTGATCAGTGTTTAAACATCCAGCAGACACGCTCCTCTCTGGATAAATTACTTGACTAATATATGTTTGGATGCCCAGTCTGAACAGAAACAATGCGTATATTAGGTGAGGGCTTTAGCATGAGCCTCATTGAGTATTCTGATTTGAATCTGATTCTTTGGATTTAGGAGTAATGCCTTCATAATATGGAGAAAACATTTAAGCATGCTGCTTCCTTTTTTTTTTTTATTGCCGTTTCAATTTGCGTTTAGACACTGTGACCATTTCTGTTGACTTGTCATGACATGGCTGCCCTCGATAAAATTTGAATTTCTTTTGTAAACGTTCGTAATTATTCCTCTTTTTATTTAACAGCTTGTCAGTAGGTGTCACGCTTCTAATGAAAAGCCATAATTGGAAAATTGAGTCAGTTTATGATGCTCACTTTTTTTAATTTAAAAGCTCCAGGTCATTTCTTTAAGCCTCTTCAGTACACCTATTGTTTAAACAATTCAATTAATTATCTTGAGCAGACGTCAAAGCATGTCCTCACACATGCTCTTGAGGTTAGTGAGAAACATTTCTTTTGTATAATTCTGACAATTTCTGCCACCTCACAGTTCCTGGGTCTCTGGTTCAACCCTGGACTTGGGTTTGTGTTCATGTTCTGCACGTATCTACAGTATGGGTTTTGCCAGGGTTTTCCAGTTTCCTTCCACATCCTATAAACTTGAGGTTGGCTGGATCAAGGATTTAAAATTGTCTCCGGATTTAAATTGTTCCATAAACAACCTTTACAAAAGTGGGTCGCGTTATCAGAGGTGTTCCAAGAGGAACCTCTTGATAAAGCTACCCCAAGGACCTATTAAACATTCTGCTGATATTTAAAGGTTATCTTTATGAATGGTCATATTTGCGTAGTAATGAATAAAAAGTGGCAGCCATCGTTTTTTACATGGGGTTTTTACCTGTAAATACAAGGCCTGTACATTTTGAAGCAGCTCACCTGCTGGTCTACCCAGCAGCCTACATCTTCCTTTTGTTCAGCGAAACATTATATTTGCCAATTGTGCTATTATAGAGGTTTTAGCTGCAGGTGGATTCATTTTTATATCCTGTGCCATACCTCCTCCTCCATCATTCTGCGTGTATTCTTCTGTCTATTAAAATGCAGTGTTATGACAATAACATTTGAACATTTGAAGCACTTGGTCACTTGCTTTTTTACTGAACCCATATCCATGTGTCCAACTTCCCGCTGCAAATGAGACTGTAAGGGAAAAGGGACGGATTTGTTCCCAGATAAGAGAGTCCGAAAATGTTGTATTTTACAGGCTGATAAGTATGTTGGCCTCCACAGAGCCTGGGTTCTACATATCTGTAAAGGTGTATTATATCAAGTCAAGTCAATAAGCATTTATTGTCATTTCAACCGTATGTAGCTGACTCAGTACACAGTGAAATGAGGCAACGTTTTTCCCAGAACGCTTGTGCTACAAAAAACAACATAGAGCTACATCACACAACATAGAGCTACAGAACACAGAGCAAAGGACTAAGTGTCCTCACCACAAAGTGCATCGTGTGCAAAAAACAAAACAAAACTAGAAACAAGAGGGTTTTTGCAAGTAATCACAATGCTGTGCAAAAACAGCAGTAGCAGCAATAGAGAGGTGTGCAAAACAGCATGTAAACAGTATAATATGATTATTATATAATATGGGTGGTGCTGAAGGATGGGTATGATTTGAAATGAGTATTGAGTGTCTGTTGAGTTCCAGAGAGAGTTTAGTACAGTTCAGTGCTGTGTTGAGGAGCCTTATAGCTTGAGGGGAAAAAACTGTTGCATAGTCTGAATGTCAGGCCCAAATGCTTCGGAACTTCTTCCCTGATGGTAAGAGAGTGAAGAGTGTGTATGAGGGGTGTGTGGGTGCTGATGTCTTTGCGGATGCAGCATGTGGTGTAAATGTCTGTAATAGAGGGGAGAAAGACTCCAATGATCTCAATTGTCCTCATTATCCTCTGTAGAGCCTTGCGATGCAAGACAGCGCAGTTCATAAATCAGGCAGTGATGCAGCTGCTCAGGATGCTCTCGATGGTCCCTCTGTAGAAAATGGTTAGGATGTGGGGAGGGAGATGGGCTTTCAGGAAGTAGAGGCGCTGCTGGACTTTCTTGCTGATAGAGCTGATGTTGAATGAGCAGGTGAAGTTCTCCACCAGATGGACACCAAGGAATTTGGTATTCTTGATGATCTCCATGAAGGATCCATTGATGTTCAGTGGAGAATGGCCATTCTGTACTCTCCTAAAGTCAACAACCATCCCTTTAGTTTTGTCAGAGACAAGTTGTTGGCTCTACAATAGACTGTTAGTCGTTGCGCCTCCTTTCTATATGCAGACTCATGGTTCTTGCTGATGAGACCCTCCACGGTCGTGTCATCGGCGAACTTGATGATGTGGTTCGAGCTGTGCATTGCTACACAGTGGTGAGTCAGCAGAGAGAACAGCAGTGGGCTGAGCACACAGCCCTGAGGTGCTCAAAGCGGTGGTGCTGGAGATGCTGTTCCCGATCCGGACTGACTGAGGTCCAAGATGCAGTTACAGAGAGATGTTCAGGTCCAGTAGGATCAGCTTCTCAATCAGGTGCTGAGGAATGATAGTGTTGAATGCTAAACTGATGTCTATGAACAACATCCATTCATATGTGTCCCTGTTGTTCAGGTTGGTGGGGGCAAGATGAAGGGTCGTGGTGATGGTTCGGCGTCCGTGGGAAGGTTTGGACGATACGCGAAATGGCGTTTTTACACTTCACTGGTTACTCACGCTTTGTCCTTTTGGATAACCCACTGGCTCATGTCTGGAGTTTATAGATTGCTTGGAAACTAATCTGTTGGTTTATCTTCCTATCTCAGTTTCATTTGCTCCCTCCTTAGCTGCCGGCTCCTGCTAGCTCTGCATTCTTTCCCTGCGGAAGCCGTATCAGCAAATGCTGGAGGTTTATGATGCATGACTAGAGAGGAAGAACTCACTGAAAGCAAACTGAAGCAAAGAGAGTGGGAGGGAGAAATAGTAATAGAGAAATGGAGAGCCAGAACGAAAGTGAGGGGGAAGCTGAGTGACATTGTTGCTCTGAACTCAAAAACATGACACACTTCTGGTTGCTTCAGTCTGATTGGTGTGTGGTTAGGCCATTTTTTTTCTAAATGCTGCACCAAAATCATCTTCTGAGGCAGAGACTTTTGCTTTTGTATAAAAATTCTCAATTTATGATGTCACATACACTATATTGGCAAAGTTTTTAGACACCTGGTCATAAGTAGATGTGCTTTTTGAGCATCGCATTGCACAGTTAGTCCCAATTTTCTCTTATAATTCCCTCCACTCTTCTGGGTAGATGTTCCACCAGATTTTAGAGGCTGCTTGTAAGCATTTGTGTTCAGCTACAAGGGTGTTAGTAAAGTATTGGTGTGAGGTGAGGTGAGAGGGACTGGGGTGCAGTCAGCGTTCCAATTCCTCCCAAACGATGTTTAGTAGGGTTGAGAGATCTTCCCCTCCAAACCATATACATCATATCTTCATGGAGCTGGCTTTGTTCACAGGGACATTGCTAACTTGGAACAGGTTTGGGTTTCCAAGATCAAGTGAACGCAAAATTTTATTATACCGCATCCAGATACATCCTATACAATTGTGTGCCTCCAGCTTTGTGGTAACAGTTTGGAGAAGAACCAGATATGACAGGAAAGGTCAGGTGTCATAATACTTTTGTCAATATAATAATGTTTCGATGATTTCCAGAGCTAGATTGGGAAAAAAAATCTAAGCTTCATTATCTTTTGTTTTCTTGGCACTGGTGCACTATTATTGTTGCTGTTCCAGTGGTTGTTGATGCTGTAGTTGCTATTATGTGTTTGTTTATTGTTTAATCAATTTACCCTATTCCATAAAGGCTAATTGAATGAAGAAAGATACATTCAATGCGTTTCGAGATAAATGGTATTTAAAGTATTCCAGAAAAATTATTATTCTTAGCATTGCTATGTCTCCTTCAAGTGTACATAATTTATACCTGTTTTTCTTTTTCTTTATCCCTGGATAAAGTATAGCTTATACCATTATGATTTATTTAAAAAGCAAATTACTTAAAGAATAGTCCTTGAGGTCCAGTTGCACACTGCTTTAAATGTACATCAGTCATATTTGTAGGTAAAGAATAATTCAGTTCCAATTAAAACATAATAAACCAGCATTTAGGAGAGAAACTGTAAAAGCAGCTTTATTTCTGAGCATGTAGAACAGAATTGCCAGATCTGTAACAAAGGCACATATCTGGCAATTCAAAGCTTTTCATTTTCTTTGCACAATAAAATGGAATCTAATCTATATATATATATATATAGTAATTCAATAAATAATTACTGAACAGTGTGGTGAAAAAGCTGGCCAAATTGGATCAGAGCATCTCCAAAATGTAGTTTTTGTGGCACGTTCTTGGTATGCAGTGGTTAGTACCTACCAAAAGTACTCAAATTAAATACAACCAGTGAATCAGTGACTGGGTCATGGGCAACCAAGCTCATTGATGCTCATCAGAAGAACAGGCTATACCATCTGCTCCACTTTCCTAAACGTTGTTGCAGACCAAGGAAACTCCTTCATGACAACAGAATTTCCAAATGGTAGTAGCCTCTTCCAGGTTTGAGAAACATGACAAAGGTTTAAGGAGGTGACTTGAAATTTGATGTGAAACTCCCCAGACCTTAATCCAAACGAGCATCTGTGGTGTGTGCCGGACAAACAAGTCTAATCCATGAAAGCCCTAGCAGTTGGTTCAGTTGGCATTAGGATATTGGAGTATTGGCACATAGTCCAAGCTCTGTTAGTCCACAATGAGCTGTTTCAGATGATCTGGAGAATAGGGAAATTGCAGGGTCAAATCCCAGGGCTATAGAGGGATTTGCTCTCATCTGAGGCGGCACTGATGTCTGTTTCATCAGCATTTTTGTGGGGCTTTCTGATGTTGTGCAGTTTTGGTGTTTTAGTGGTCAGATTCACTGAGCATTAGAATGTCTGATGACAACTGACACAGATGAGTGCCAAAGACTCATTTTTTACTCTATCTGGCTTTCCCTGCTGAATGCAAGAGACTGAGGGAAGAGTTAAAAAAAAAATAAAAAAGAAACATGGATGGTAGAATGAATTTCCATGGTTACTCTTTGTATATTACATTTTGTATTATTAACAAAAGTCCAGATTTAATTTTCTTGTTACTACTTTAGTTTTTATTACAACTCCAGTTTCTTAAATTTATTGCCTCAATGTTCCATGTGTAACATAAGAAGAACTTTGGATAAATTCACATTTACAATGCCTACATTTATTCCTTCATTCAGAACTTTTGTAGCATGCATGAAAGTCATAATACATTTTGCATAAGGACCAGATGAATGATGGTGTCATGTGAACATTTTAGTGACTTGGTTCTTCGAATCTCGTTCATCAAAATTAACAAATCTTTTTTTTTTCAAAGGCATTTGATCAGAAATAAATAAAATGGTACATTTTCATTAAGCAGATCCCCCAACACTACATACATAAACGTTGACTATAGTTACAATAATGAAAATGACAATACAGCTACGGACAAAATATGATAAACAGAATAAGTAGCACATCTTTCATATCTTCTGGCCCGTGTCGTTAGTGCTTTTGTCACGTGCCAAATTTTGTAATAATTTCAACCACAAAAACTTGCTCTGTTGCATTGTGTAGCGTCTACGGGAGTGACAAAAGAACGAACAAATCAGACCAGAGGACTCATGAGATGATCTACTCAAATCTGTTTCCTGAAGACTCATCACTAGTGAACAGCTTCTCCCCCGCGGTCTTGCGGAGCTCTCTGGCTCTTTTTTGTGTTGCATTGCTATTTGTGGCAAATATGAGTGGAATTTTTGCATTGCTCCAAGAGATACCTGGAGCCCAGATGAAAAGCACAGACCAGGAAAAGAGAGAAAAATCAAACATTACAGAAAAATAATTCAGGTGGTCCTCTCGAATATCTGCATTGCAGAAAGTGCAGTGAATTCCAACTTTAGAAGGCACCAAAAGAACAAGAGAGAAAAGGTAAAAACGAGGAGAGCGAATGCGTGCGGAACAGATCCGTGACATTTTCAGAGGCCATGGTCTTTGGCTGATAACACATGTGAAGATCACGCCATCTCCTCTCTGATAGGAGAGAGACATTTCACACAGCACTTCAGCCTTTGAGCCTGGAAAAGAGTAGCTCAATATAGCACTCTTTCAGACATGTGTGAGAAGCGTGTGAAGTGTTCGTGCTGCTGGGATGTTTTATGCCAATAGGATTTGCGTACAGTGAACAGTGAATAAGGAAGAAGGAAGAAAGGGGAATTATTTTATGTAAGAGATTGTTTTGCGTTTACATAAACCTGTATTTATTTTGGAAGCCGAAAGGGTTTGAATAGGAAAATAGGACGTCTCTTCATTTTTCTTTTAATAAAAACTGTACAAACACAATATCTTTAAGGAACATTTGTGAACATTTTAAGTGAACATTTGATAAAACTTGACTTTTAAAAGAATGATACTCTATAAGTAATAACCAGCTACCAGGGATAATTTACATATTCATAGATCTTTAATAATGTATTTTACGACAGGAAAGCGCTGATGTACCTGATTTATTTGTATTCCAGAAAAAAACAGGGTTCTCAACCTAATTTTGTTTTTATATCTCTATAATATGTTTGGAATACACACTCGGGGGGGCTGTGAAACCTTCATTTTGAATTTCCGCCCAATATTAAAACGTCTCTATAGAGTTTCCAAATGCACTACAATGTTACAGAGATACTACAAGCTATGCTGCAAGTAATTATTTGTCACTTCTTTTGTACATACGTAATTTATTTGTGACTTAACATAGCGTGCCACACGAGAATAATAACGATGATGATAATCAAATCCAGCACTTGCATCAATGTATCTTGCGCAATTTTAATAAAAGATCCCAAGTCACATCGCAGTGCAGTTTATTAACTTGCAAAGATAATACAGTACATCCCCAAAATGTAAGACCCTGAGGGCAGTCTTAAAAGTACTAAAGTACTAAAAGAGCAGTTTTAGATCTCCTTAAGTTCATTCGAGGAAGGAAAAAAATAGTACAGGCGGCCTTCTGAGATGGTGTACGCATTAAGAGTGCTACAGGAAGTGCGACACGGCAGCAAATATGAATCCTTAGAGGCTGGAGGAAAAGAAATGTCAATATATGCTGCTAAATATATGTTAAAGGAAGAATAGTCCTAATATATACTTTTTAATTTGTAAAACTTGAGGTTGGAAAGGGATAAAGCTTTGGAACACCACACGGCAGAACATTTGCATTAAAAGCATTTGGCAGCTGCCCAGAACAAATGAACCGTCTCATTTATACAAATAAGCAGCTGAGGGTTAAGGCCCTTGCTCAAGGGCCCAGCATTCACAGCATGGTGGTGGTGCGATTTGAACTCACAAACTTCTAATCAAAAGTCTAATCCACTTAGCTACCACTGTGCTCTAAGTACAGTACATTTAAACGCCATCGTAGATGCACAACTAATAGTATAGATATCTAAGTAGGCATTGTGACTGAATGTGTTGCAACAGTAACAGTTCAGTGATGTGTGGGAGGATTGGATGTGTCAAGTGCATATTTACAGTGTTAAGTTGACAATATGGGTTTTAAAAAAAAGAGGTATAATATGGCAACAACAACATAAATATAACAATAGTGATATAATATTGGTTGCCTGATAAGCCAAAAACATACTACACAAAACAGCCATGTAACTTACTAGCTAATTATACTTTCTGTACTTGCATGATGGAACCAAACTCTGTCTTACCAGCAGGGGGGAGTTGACTGTATTCGGCATCCAAACAGGGAAACCAGAAGAGCTAGAAAGGTGAATATATATATAAAGCGAGCAGAATTTAAACTTGCCCTGTAGGTTTTTTCAATCATGTCTGCTAAGTTACAAGAAGGACAAGTGTGTGCGTTCCCTCTTTACTCTGTCGTTGTTTGCTTCCGTGTGCTCATTCGCTAAGGTAAATAGCCAATTAGAGTTCTCCTGATGACCAGTGCTGAACACACCGACCAAACCATTGGCTTGCTGTGTCCCGGGCTTTGGACCTGTCGGTCAAGAGTCCAGTGTCTTAACCTCCAAGCTACCACTTCCCAGCGAATGGCTTACTTTACTATCTGTGTAATGTCTGACCGAACCGGGATAAAAAGCTTCCCAGCAACATGATGCTTCGACCACCATACTGTACAGTTTCAATGGTGGTTTCTTTTTCTAAACATTGTGCCCTATATTTCCCACAGTCGTGGATCTTCGAGAAGAAACTGAACAATGCCATTTGTTTTGTACTCCCTCGCAAACCAATTGACGTTGTTCAGTCTCGCTTATAATCTGATTAATTTCTTGTTTACTTAATTAGAAGCTGTTTCGGGTCATTTAGAGGCTGTCATGTTAAAAGGCCAACTTTGTGTGAGAGCGGAAGTGGATCTGTCAGGGTTTGTACATCACAAATCAATGCTAATAAAGACTAGCTCTAATTACACAGAAAAAGAAGAAGTAATCACATTTGGGGCTCTGAACAGTGTGTCTTTTCGCTGTCAGGGTAGACTAGTAAATGAGTTTGTGGGAGCATTTTCTGGAGCTGTCGGTATCCTTTAGTAACTTACGGGGTGTGTGTGTGTGTGTGTGTGTGTGTGTGTGTGTGTGTGTGAGAGAGTTTCGAGGTTATTAATGCATCTTCTGCTTCTGCTGGTTTGCTCTGGTGAAGGTCTCCATCATGGGCCATTAAATGTGTTAATGACATCCACCTACAATTTGCTAATGGCAGCCACACACAAGCAAACACACGAAAGCCCTTCAAACACACTTCCCTACAGAGATAAACTGTCAAACTCTTCATTCAGTTATGTACTTATTTATTCATTTGCTTTTATTTGTAACTTCTCATGTAATTAGGTATAGTCAATTAAAAAAAATATATTTTATTGACGTACTTACTTAATTTGACTTATTTACTTAAGTCAATGGGGGGGAGTGTTTGTTATTTTTGCCAAGAAAAATGCTAAACAACTCCCCCAAAAGCCTGCATGAGCCTGTGCTAGCTAGCAGTGGAAAAACAAACACTATGGAAAGATGAATTGATCGTACCTGATGTAGGAGAGGCAAGAGGCATTGAGGGGGTGGAGCTCGGTAAGGAAGAACGAACGATTGACTTGAGTGTTGTTACCACTTTAGGGCCGTGGGGGTGCGGGCTGCAGGATGAAGTCAGGCACTGGCTTTTATACCTCCACAGGGACCAAATGCATTAATATGTCTATGAAAGTCCCTCACAATGAGAGCAAAACAAGTCTGTGTGTGTGTGCACGAACTAATCCTCGAGTGTGGTGCTTGACACAGACCATCTCTCTAATCAATACAGAATTGACCACAGGGCTAACTATTGAATTTAATTAGCATTGGTTAGAGCCTCAGTAAGGTGCTCCCAGTCCACTTAGACATTTCGAAATATGTTCCATTTTAGCTGATGCATCAACAATTAGTGTACAGGCCGCTTAGTTAGAGAGCTAGTTGTTAACAAGCACGATGAAGGAACGGATTCTCATTGGAGTGTCATGGAAAAAATAAAAAATAAAAAGTTGTATTTGACAGTAAGATCCTCTGTGGTGGCTTATCTAATCACACTTTCCTGTAAATATTTTAGCTTAAGGCAGCTCATTGGAGAGGAGCTTAGCTGCAGGGGTAGATATATTCATTCAGAACAGGTATATACGCTTTAAATAACAGGGTCTGGATCTGGTGTTCCTGCCTGTGGGTTTCCTTCAGGTTCTCTGATTTCCTTCCATCTCAAACATCTGGGAAAACATTCCAGTAGGTAAGCCGGCTATGCAAAATTTTCCCTAGGGCAATGCGTGTATGAATATTTTAAGTTCGGTTTCATTTTCTTTTTATCAAATGATGGCTTATACGTGACTAGGATCCCTGCATGTACCAGGTGAGGCTGACATTTAGATGAAGGAACGTGATATTAAAGAGCACGACACACCTGCATTTTTCTTCCGAATCCTTATTTATGTTTTCTTTCTCTGCACTTGTTGTCCGTTAAATTTTTACGCTGCTGCTCGCTGACCGCGCCAAGAGGCATAAGCGCTTATAAATAAACACTTACTTGAGCCCTTACCCTGTGACTGCTATGGTCTCAGAGCAACATGGCGCCGAGAGTGTTGCGTGCCACAAAAGGACTCGAGGGAATTAAATTCATTTTATATATATTTTGTTTGTTATTGCATGTTCTCAGAGGGCTGGCTAAAATAACCAAAGAACAGTTGGAAGCTACGTTTCCATCTTTGTTGTGCCGATTTCTTGATCCTTTGAGACTGATGTTACCTTACTGAAACAGGGATATGTGGGCTTTGGTTTTAACTGACACTTAACGTAGGGATTTAAATAGGAATTTACCAACCATGGTTAAAATGCTAGTCGAGTAGAAGTTCAAATTCATAAAGATTTGCCATCTATTTAAAGTCTGAAGTGCTGCTCAGAAGTAACAAATGACACAAAATTTTGTCGTGTTTATTGGTTCTACTATAAATTGTAACACTCGCCACCATTCGTTGCTTACACGGGATCAAATGTGATGTTAAGTAAATGAACCGTTTCTAAACGTTCGCTGATTACTCCTGCTTTAAAGTGTAATCCTTTTTGGCCAGGTTATCACGTTAGGCAGAGCAATCCTCTCCATGGTGGGATTAATATTTTTGGAGAGTTAGACTGGCTTACCTCGGAGATTACAGCGTTTGAAAGCCAGGATGCTTTACAGGTACTCATAAGAAAATGCTGACAAGGTGCTGAACTTTTACAGATCAGCATCTGAGATCACTGGCAGCTCAGTCTGTTTTTAGGACCTCGATGAGCTGTGGTGGGTTAAAACAAACCTCGACGCTCAGACGTGGGTAGGTTAAAAAAATTTAATAAAAAAGAAACTTAAAATAAAATAAGGTGATGGATAGAGCTCTTGTTTTGAATGTGTGCACAGATTGTTTTGTCTGCAAGCTGACAGTTAAATGCGACATTGTTTGGTTTTGTATGGAGGTTATGCTGGATGTCTTTTTTTAGACAGAGTGTCATGTTTGCTTTTCAGTTTGTGGAAAAGGGGCATGAGCTAACAAAACAGCTATATTGTGAAACACTTAGCATGCCTGAAAAACAATTGTGTGTAAGACAAGTTTTGTGTGTGTGTGTGTGTGTGATCTTTTTTGCCATCTAGCTGCTGTTGACTTGGCTGTGTCTGGGGTTCGATCCTAACACAATCACACCACTGCTATAACAGCCAGTAAATCACCATTTGCAGGCTCACTGCTTCTCAATTCATTACCATTGAATGGGATTTTGTTGACACGACGTGACGTTTTAACACGAGGTGCGAGAATGTGAGGGAAGCTAGTAAGGTTTAAACGATGCTTACGTCAGCTTACGGTGTGCCGAGGTCGGAGAAAAGCTAAATATCTGCAAGGACAGAAACTTGAAGGAGAGAAAAGGAACAAGGGCATAGGCATACTCTACCTGTGCACTCATTTCTAAAAGCAATGTGCACCAAACAAGCAATAGTTCCAATTTTTTCCTTCTCTTACAGAAGATGTAAAATGTAAAATCCACCATCGTCAGTTTCTAAAATGGTTTAGCATTCAGCGTGCTGCTAAACTGTATAGATCAGCCATACAGCAGGTGTGAATATATTAATGCACTTTTATTGAATTTTTATTTATTTTTTTTTTTCCTGAGATAAAAGTATTAGCACCTTTGGGTTTGATTGGCTCACCACTTCTTCTTCTTCTTTCGGCTTCTCCCATTAGGGGTCTCCATAGCAGATCATCCGTCTCCACACCCCCATGTCCTCTACATCTGCCTCTTTCAACCCAACTACCTGCATGTCTTCCCTCACCACATCCATAAACCTCCTCCTTGGTCTTCCTCTTTTCCTCCTTCCTGGTGGCTCCATCCTCAGCATTCTCCTACCAGTATACCCCATGTCCCTCCTCTGCACATGTCCAAACCATCTCAATCGCGCCTCTCTCACCTTGTCTCCAAAACATATTTGACTGGCTCACCGTTCCAGCAAATCTTGCTGAATGAATTGAATTGCTATAATATAAACTCTTCTTCATTTAAGAATACCTACAACATTTACTTTGTTTAAGCATTTTTAGCTACTTTTTAAAAAGATCTTTCTTTGCTTTTAGCAGTCTTTATTTACACCTATGGCATGACAATCTTCATTTACAGCGATGCCATTTGGCAGACACATTTATCCAGAGAGATTTACATTAATTTACTGAACAGTTGAGGAATTAGGACCTTGCTGAAGGGCCCAACACCGGCATCCTGGTGGTTCTGGGATTTAAACACACGGCCTTCTGATCAGTACTCCAATGTAAGATCCACTGAGCTACCAACAAAAAACTGAGACCATCCAGCTTGCCACAAATATCTTGTTTTTTGGCTGAGTGTTATAAGAATAATATATCACAGTGCTTCTCTATGATTTCTCTACACGATGCCTGTCCTAATATATAATCAAGCTAACAAAATTTGCAAAAAAATGCCAAAATAGTCCGAAGCCATTAAACTAAATTTGACGAAACATTTTTTCATGTCTACAGAAACCAGAGCTCAGGTTTTTTAAATAATTGCCAAATCGACAGCATCTGTTCAGTACCATTTAATTTGTATTTATTCAAACGACAAAAAACATAATAAATCACCATTTCAATTATATCTTAAAAAGAATGTGTATGGTGAAATTTAGTATAATATTAATAAATATATATATTTTTTAATAACCTACTGAAGGTGCGATTTGCTTCTATCACAATGTCACAGTTGCTAAATTTAAGTTTTCTGGGTGTTTTTTCATTTTATTTTATTTTTTACAAGCAAGTCACCAACCGCTTAACCTACAGGGAGCTCCTCTTGCTTTTAGAGGTACTGCTGTGCAATGGCAAATGGGCTCAGGTTCTCAACCAGGGTGCTTGAGGATTTGGATTAGGGGACAAATCAGTGGCCCAGGTGCCAAGGACAAGAAGATTAAGTGTCAGGGGTATTATTTATTTAATTATTTATTTATTGTATTTTATTTATTTATTTTTTATTTTTTATGGGCTGTTGCCAGGCAGACAGATCAAGTTCTTTTTTTTTCTCTTTGAATACTAGAAAAAATGAACCAACCAACATCCACCAAATCAATACTGACTCCATATTTAAACATGCAACTGTAGGTTCAACATGCAATACTCATTGTGAATCCCACTGTCTCCTGCAAATATCTTTGCTAGTTGTTAATTAATTAATTATGTAGCGAGCATTGAGCGTCTTTTTTCAGAATCAGGAAAACGCCAATATGTTGAAAGTATGGAAAACAAAAAAAAAGCCAAAGCGGTCATATAACTCTCCTGCTTGCACAACATGCAATCACCTAGCAGCTAAACTTACAGTGAGAAACGGAAGATGCTAGCCAGGCTCAAATCATTCTTTATGCCCAATAAGAACGAAAAAATGCCTTTTGTCAAGGGCATAAAGACGCTTTTTGTTTTTTTGTTTTTTATAAGAAAGAAATGTTAAGCAAGAGCGATACACAGACTGTCTTCTCTGTTCTTGTCTGTATGCTTTAGTCCAGCTGTTCTACTGAATGAACAGTCTCCTTCTCCATGTCACTCTATAGAGTGTGCTCTCTCTGTCTGTCTGTCTGTCTGTCTGTCTGTCTGTCTGTCTGTCTGTCTGTCTGTCTGTCT
>JAAIIK010000059.1:826317-854894 GCA_014706435.1 Silurus glanis | reverse complement strand
ACGCGATTTGCTTTCACTTTGGCTTCCGCCTCCGTTCACGCCTGACAATGACTAATAGTGGATTCTACCAATACCGATACCTCGCTGTCATAAATAATGACAGATGAAATAAACAGGTGTTTATACAATGGTTATGTACATGGTTTATACAATGTGCAAAATGATATGGAGAGTGCAAAAAGAAGGCTATTATATACAGTGCATATAATTATAATAACCGTTGCATATGTTGCAATGTATCAATGTATTTATATGTAGCATATATCATAGCAATCCTTAGCAACCTGTACTTATGTAAATATTTTACACTGCTACCAATTCACTTCTGGTTAGATGCTAACAGCATTTTGTTGCCTTTACCCTAGCTTGAGAAATGGATACTGGATAAAAAAAAAAACACTCAATGTAAAATAGTATTGAACTGTATTACAAAAAAACAACAACTACTGAATCATGAAAATGTGCTAAAGGAAATAAATATGATTATAATGAATAATTAATTATATAATTAATGCATGATTAATGCATATTAATAATACATATAGCGCTCTCCATGCAGCACGTAGTCTCACGTGTAAATAAAAAAAAAGCACGTGCTGACAATGAATATGTCTCTTGCATTGTTCAGAGGGCCGTTCCAAATGTGGGGGTGGGCTGTATGGGACCCCTGATGTATAGTCTTAAAAACAAGTATGTTAACCCCAGCATCACTCTTTGTATCATTTTGAACCTGATTAATGCAAATTGTTAAGATTGTTGTTTGCAAGTGTTGGACAATTTTGAGGGTTTAGAAAGGTGCATCCTATATTCTGAGGATCTACGAGATCTAAATCAATTTTAATAAAAAAACATTTTAAGGCTCTGAAACGCTTCAAAAATGCTATTTTATGTAATTTTTCAATCTATAGGGATTTTATACAATTTAACTCTTGAATAAGGGCACTGAGTATTATTAAGGAGTTTTTGGTTAAAATAAAAATAAAAAGTAAGTCAGTGATTGTTTTCTCAATATGAGGAGAATTCAATTGCTTTTTTAACTTGTTGCAACAAAAGTGAAGATAAATAGGTAATATAGAATCATTGAATGGGTCAATTATGATGAATTTTGATGGAAATGAGAAACTGGTTTGGTTGTTGTAAATTATTGAACCCAGCCTGAAGAGAAAAAAAATGGGCTCGGGTCAGATAAAATGCAACTTTTTGTGATAGAAAATGACCTGTCATGTCTTTACAGGGCATTATCTTCTGATCTCTCCCTCCATGTCTTATTGGAATGCAGTTTGTGGCCATGTATATCTTCACCTGTGAGTACTGGGTCAGAAGAGACAGCTGCCAAAAGCTTAACCAGTGCATCGGGAGCTTCATCCCTGATTCCGTCTGCAGATTATCATTCTGAGAGCGTTATGGCGGGGCAAATCCCTTGCTGTGTCAAACAACAAGAGCACAGGCTAACCTCACCAGGTGCAGGAGATTGACCTCAAGGCCAATCTCCTGGCCAGGTGCAGATGGGAGAACTGATGGATAACATTTAAGCATTTAATCAAAATGTATTCCTCAGTAAAATCTGTACTACAAAGGAAGAATATAGTATTAAGTACAGCTGTAAAAAAAAAAAAATTAAATAAGACAGAGGTGGGTGAATGAACAAAGTGGCTAGAAAAGTGGGCGATCAGACATCCCCAAAGACCCTCTTGTCTTCAATGGAGCTGTAGTGTGCTTGTCAGGCTGTTCCCTGCTGAGCTCAATCGATGGAAGTCTGTGTGTGGTGGCTCTTGGTGCATCAAGGTCAGTTTTGTGAATGTAGTGAATGTCAGGTTGCCATTGTGGATCTCATCAAGCACGTGTTCAATTTGAATATGGAACCTGTATAGCGAGGGGTCTGGTTTAAAAAAGCACCCATACCACATTATTTCTCTCATGATTATAGTAGATTCTCTACATTTGGCACCTTTTAATAGGCTGATATTATTGCAAAATATGTATGACGATATCAAGATACACAAAACACACCCATTTGTCAGGAAGCATGACATGTTCCTCCTTTGCGTCAAAGTGAATTTTGGTTTCTGGTTTATGTATCCACCCGGTCCCGTCCTGATTTGTTGCCCAATAGTGTTCACATGATACTGAGGTGAACACTGGCTTGCAAAAAGTAAAAAAGAAATCCGCAAACACCATATGCTGTGTGTCATGTCAGCACCAAAATCCCCCTAAATGCACACATTGTTTCTGATTTTTGTTCGTGAATTCTGTCTCACCTACTGAAAGTGGTTTGCCTGAACTGATTGCCTACATTTTACTTGTTCTTTTATTTGTATTTTTCTAATCTTTTCTGACCGGTCTCATATTTTTGACATAGTCAGGACGTATTATGGTTAGTTAGCTAATTTAAACCACAGAACACGACAGCCTGCAAATACAGCTGCTCAGAAAAACAGTGAATAAATGTTTACTCTCCATTAAACAGTATGCATCATATAATTCTTGAGAGAACTTTCATGTGCAAGCGGTTCGAAGTGGCCCAGCAAATTGAACATGTCGGATATGTATACGTTTATTTTAATCTCATCATGGAGGCTCCAGAGAGACACTCTGGCAAACATTGAAGTATGAATCAACCAGTCACCTTGGGGCACTTTAGCATCACCACAAAAGGTGGTGAACACTGAGGGAACCCGCATGGGAAGAATGCCAGACAAACGTCACAGATACAGTAGCCCAAGTTCAGCATTAAATCAGTTACCTGAAACTGTAAGGCAGCAACAGTAGCCATCATGTCACCCTGGATATACTGTGCATCAGTTTCTTTCTATTTTGCTAAGCTTTTGCAAAACCAATCACCAGCAGAACACTGGAGCCACAGTTTGACTAGTATATAGGCAATTTCATTAGGGGAAAGGGGAAAAAAATGTAAACAAATAGTTCACATATAGTTTCTTGTTAATAAGCAATAGACTTGGGAAAACATTCGCACTCTTAGTATCAAAGTATCATGTATCGTGGTGGTGTTTATTACCCTAAAACATTTCCAGAATTGTACTTCAGCTCTCCAGAAAACGAATGTTTCTCTGATAGGTTTGTAAATAAAAATAAATGGCCTGTGTTGTCTGGTTGAGTGACATGCAAATGGCATTAAAAGCTTGCATAATGGCAGTGCTAACATTTTTACATGCAACCGAAATGGGTTTACGCCACAGTAACCGTTTTGTTTACTGACACAAGGCTAGTGTTAAAAAGCAGTCAGCCATATTCCGTCTGAGGGTTAACATCCAATTACAGACACATGTTCACACACATTTCATTGACGGAAGCACTGATCGATGTCTACTGCTTCATACTGGTAGGATTAAGGATTCTGAAGTCTCGTTTTACAGCAAATCCCAGTGGGAACTAAGAAATAAGAAAAACGTTCCTCGATGCATCTTGTTTTTCTTTCCAATTCTATTGCAATATGACTTGCAATATGATTTACCCCCTACAGGCTGTTCAAGACCCAGTCCCACCCACCTCATTATTCCTGTTTTTTGCATATCATCATAATTTAGGAATCAAAAAAACACCTTTATATCCTTTTGCTCTCGCTGTTTCTCTGCAAGGTTGCTTTCATTTCTTTTTATCGCCGCACATTACTATGCACTTGCCCGTAGCTGCATTCTCAAATAAGATCTATGCTTATTATTTGAGGGAGCTGCACCATCCAAACATGCTTGCAGGAAATAATTCCCCTGTGCTTTCAACCTCAAAATGGCCTCCCATTTACATTATATATCCTGTTCCGTGCTAAAGAAATATGGCCCTGATGGGCCGCCACGCCTGAAGCGATCAGCTCCTTCCCCTAATGGAATGGGCCGGGGAGTAACCGACTGGACAGGTGTTGTCAGAACGAATCATCAAGATGAAATGCTGAATGTGTGAAATGTTCCCATGCTACGTAGCAGACCGTCTTCGCTGGCTGCCTACAAAGAGTTCATTTCTCATGAAAGGGAATGTAAAATATTTACTGTGCTGAAAACCTCTTGAGGAGCAGTGACTCCTTGAAATGTCCAAGCAGCCCTCAAAAATGTCTCCCCTCCCTTTAGTTACCAACTGCCTCATTTAAATCTCTTAAGATTTGAGTCACGCGTACATATTCTATTCTCAACGGATAGTTGTGTTTGTGATCACTGCAGCTGCCAGATCAGTTGGAAACTGCTGCATTGTGTTGGACGAAAATAATCAACTAAAGCCAAAGATATTCAACTAAACATTTATTTACAAAAACTTCATTACTTACAAGGTGGTTTAGATACTTCTATATAAATTAGGCATATTTCTTACGTACCGCATTAAATCCCGTTGTAATACTTTGCAGGGTACGCGTATAGACTGCGACCCTACTTAACACGTCTAGAGATCACATATTGAAAAATGTAAAGCATTTAAATTTGGTTTGCTGTTATTTATATTATAAAAAAAAAAGCTGGACATCACTTGGCTGATTAACTGGAATAGTATTTAATCAAGTGCAACAGTTTATAATATAAAATTTGATCTGTGTAGTTAAAAAAAAAAAGCGATTGTTGCTTTGCAACTGCGTCAGTATTATTAGTATAGGACCCTGCTTGGGTTTTCCTTTAAACCTAAATAAGAGGCAGAGCTGAGAGGGAGGAAAAGAGAGCACATCAATCGCTGTACTTCGACGAGCACTTATGTCCTTTGTATCCTAACACTTCTCCGATGTAACTTTTTGTAAAGTGCTTATACCACTCAGCGCTGGAGTCCTATAGGATCCTTCACTGCGTATTGCTTTAGTGACTAGCTGCTGATGGAGCTTGTTTTTAAACACCTCATCAGAGTTTTCCATTTATTTTCAGTAATCGTTTTCTCCTCGTCAGGGTCAGAGACACGCATTTACATCCAATGTCAGTTTAGACTAGCCAATAAACCTACTGATGAGAGAAACCATAGAACCTGGAGGAAGACATCTCTGACTTTCTCATTTGGGAGCTAAATCTACATCATCGGGCATAGACGGGCGACATGGGTGACGTTACGAACAAAGCAAGAATGACCGCAATTATAAGACTTTGCGATGGCACCGAAATAACGGCAAGACCTCAGATGAATTAAATGACTTTTGGGTTCAACATAGTATACATCACATTTTCAGTGTGAGTAGTGCGTGTTGTTTACGCCTTGAGGACTCTTGACATAACCAAATGAAAGAACGAAACACATTTTCCTCCCAAATATTTTTTCCTTATGAATTTGTATTTCTTTTTTTTGCTAATTTTTGACTCACCATACAAAAAAAATAGGATGCCTAAACTCAACATTTTGGTGAAGTTTGTCATGTGAAGGTCCATATAGTGCAAAACATAATGGTTTATTTTGAGACGTAAATAGGTAGCACATAGCATGTAACACAAATTACATAATACAATAACAGGATATTTGAGACAATCCAAGAGTAAATATACTTTGTAGATAACAAAACTAGCATTAAATAGGTAATTAAGATATTAAGTTTCCCATCAGAAGGTCATGAGTTCAAATTCCAGCACCACTGAGCTACCACTTTTGGGCCCTTGAGCAAGGCCCTTAACCCTCACCTGCTCATTGTACATGATGATTTGTCAGTCGCTCTGGGTTATGGCGTCTGCCAATTACCGTAAATGGAAAAGCCTGCATAATCTCTGCGCCTCTGCCTCCTCTTGTGGCCCCGCTTGTTCTGTGACTCCAAACACCTGTGTTTAAAGCGCTGATCACCTGACTGAATTGTTGAAGTGTTGATGACAACTCCTAAAAATGTGCTGCTATAATCTGTTCGGCTAACCCCCTAAATATTACCCTCCAGATGCTATCACAGTGCTTCAATTATTTCCCATTAAATACTAAAATGCA
Source organism: Silurus glanis (assembly GCA_014706435.1). Lineage (NCBI taxonomy): Eukaryota > Metazoa > Chordata > Actinopteri > Siluriformes > Siluridae > Silurus > Silurus glanis. The sequence continues at coordinate 849,011 of JAAIIK010000059.1, read as the reverse complement.
TTATTAGACCGCCACAGGATCCACTGACTCATGCAAATATGATATTTTAATATTTGTTCATGTTCTGGTAAGCATTTCAGAGCACGTATTTGAGATGTTCTTGGAATGACACAAAATACACACATATTACACAAAATGGGTTTTTTAATCCTGATATTCTAGCCCAAGTCATGACATTCCAGTGTTCATTGCCCCCCCCCCCCCCCCCCCCAAAAAAAAAGGCAGAACAGAAAAAATGTCTCTGTCAATGGAAACAATGTTACTGCCATCTCATACATCATCATTTAAGGATTTCTTTTTAATAAAAATTGTCCAACATCTCAAACAGTCTCATCCCCCCCTCCCCTCATTCAGGATTTATGGAGTTAAGCGTAGAAGTAAATTATCTGTGGTTAAAACTTGAAGCACAGATTTACTGCTCTTAATTTAATTAGTCCATAACTTAGATCATTTCCTTTCAATTTACTGTAAATGGGATTTTGTTTCTAAGTAAATTTTTTTGTTTGTTGACTGTAGGTGGCAAAAGTATACTTGTGGTACACTTGTAATTTTATAACTATAGCTATTATCTCAAAATTACATTTTAGACAGGAAGTGATTTGCACTCTATTCCAATTGGAAACACTTTAGGGGTTATATGCGTTCACACTTAGTGAGACTCCTCTGTGCTCAAAGGACTTCGAAGGGACATTATCATTGTTTTTTGTCTAAATTACTTTTAGATATTGCTTTTTTTTCCATATCTTTCTGCCAGGTTATAACTCAAGTTAAGTGTTACATCATGGTATTATAGTTTCTTTTGCATAAGCAGTCTATTTTATGAGTAGTATTACAAATTAGAGCAGATATACATGTGTATAGAATAGGGTATATATATATGGTTTGAACCTACTTTAAAATGTGTTTTTGTTTTTAAACTATAAGCATGAATTTAAAACTAACTTGTGATATATAGAATTCTTATGCATATAAAACGACCCGAATGCTGGCAACACTAATGGATCAGAGGTCATCTTCATCATTTATTTAGTCAGTATCAGAGACTACATCTAATGACTTTACTAATGTATAACCCGTGAATGAAGAATCATCAGTGCTATAACGGAATTGTATTTGCATGTGTTTCAAATATCAGTGTCTAAAAATCTTTCTCCTCTTTCCCCCATCTGCGGTACCTTTTCCCGGAGCAGAAGACTACCCCGTGGAAGGTAAGAACACCGTTTTCACTTTCTTACTTTGAAAGCGACTTGCCATATGCTGGTGTTAAAACTGGACCCTAACATGAATTTGTGCTCCCTCACCCGAGGGGCATTGTCAGCTTGGACTGCGGTTTGGATAACTTCCCAGGGGCTTTTGATTTGCTGCTATGAAACCAAATGATTGATTTCTTGAACCCTACTTCTTTACCCCTTCGCAAAACAACCCTTTACTTTTTTCTCATTACTTGATTTTATTTTTGGTTTGTACCGAGTGCTCAGTTGTGCAATGTTGCGTAATGGATCTTTTGCGTAGAAATCAGTATTTCGGGGAAATAATAAGCAGTAATGTACAGTATGTTACACGTACCATAGATGCGCTCCTTGACTGTGTATGCTACACTTCAGATTAGCTCATCACGTATGCATCCTTCAGGCTATAATTAGCTCGGTTTACTCTTCTGGGGAAAATCACAATTTTAATGGGTTATTTGCTTAATGGGGAAAATGCAAGCAATGGACATCTCTCAGTAGGAAGATATGCATTATAATACTACCAGGTCAGTGCCCGAGGGGTAACCTGCCAAGACCAGTCTGCCTCATGGCTCTCAGAAACAGCCGTGAACATGGTGTTCCTTATGCTTAGTTGCTTATATACTAATGGATTCCCTGCTGGCTGAGTTTGACTGTAATTGATAGGTGGCATGCATAGGTCTAGCTCTTTCAAGCTTGATCCCTGGGATAAGCTGCAGGTATCTGTGAATGCTGCCCATCAGAATTCACAGCTGATGAATTAGCTAGTCTATCCAGACTAAAATCTTGGGACAGGGTCACTATGGCAACACCAGCAGCCAGATGTTTCTTGAGTAGGCAAGCTGTTATTGGTTGTAGATTGATACCACTGGACGGGAAGATAGAAAAAGGGGTTGTTTTATATATCAGCGTATAGAAAAAAATAACTTATATAGTCTGAAATATAGATTTTGATCTATTTTTGAGCAGTCCACATTAGAGGAAGGTAGTGGCAAGAAAATAATTTCAGACATGAAAGAGAAACCCTGGTATACAGATGCAGAAGTGTAAAGGCAGAATTTACTTTATTTTCTGTACAAGTATATTGTAATAAGGCAGTAATAAGGAGCATTGAAAAGTCTTTATGATTGCAGGAGCAGATCTTGGGTGCACATATACAGAATCCATTTGTGGTTTTGTGACTATGTCTTGAATAAAAATGTATAAGTGATGCACTGGATAATAGCCAAATAGTCACATGATCAGTCACTGAACTATTTGACTGTAAGTCTTGTTTGACATATTGTACATCATAGACCAGATCACTTTATTCTTAAGGAAGGTTCTGTGCTAAATTCATATACATATTGTACGTTGTGTTTATTCCGGTATGCCTGATTGAAATACATGGCAAATACAAATTAAGGTATTTTATTGTTTTGCTAAAGACAAATCCAGACATACTGGATTTCAACTTGGTTATCCCCATCATTGAATGGATTAAAACTTTGACTTTCTGTTCATCACAGTACAATCCTAGCCCCAATCTTAATGTATCTCCCTGCAATTTAGTTTTCACTGGAAATTTTGTGCCAATCATGAAGAAAGCAAGCAATTCACATTGTCTATTCAAAATGAAATAGCACAAAAATGACACATTTTTGTCCTCATTCTCAAAAAGAGGTGAAAACAATAGAAAAACAAAAAACAAAATGTCTTGTTATGGCACAAATCTACATTTGAATTGTCATGTGCTGAAATGTGCAAGCTTGTTTTAAAGAACAAACCACTACTGATGGCGACAAGGTCAGTTGGGAGGAATATTAGGGAGTCCAGCGCAGTGTTGTAATGATATGGTGTATCATATTCTTTATGGCTCTAGAAAAAAAAGCAGGCAAGTAATCAATAAACTCCAGGAGCCAGATTTGATATAATACTACATTTGTCTAATTCTCTGCTCAATTTTGGCAGACTTTTTTTAGCTAATTTATTCCAGGCTAAAGAAATCACCACCACCTTTGGGAAGTTTATAGCTGACGGCATAAGTCCCTACTCATTAATGGATTCAAAACTGCATCCAGTGCTTCAGAGAACGACTTTGAAAGCCTTGCTAGCGAACATCATGATGGGGAAAAAAAAAGAAAGAGCTTCAGAAACACCCCACTGAGTGTGCCACCAGTTAACGTTTGGCTCGAGAGCTAATGCTTAATTGGCTGTGTTTCATTTTTTCTTTTATTTCTAATTGATAGCTTTTAAACCAGCATATTCTATCGATTAATTTTGTATATATTAATTTTATACCTCCGATGTCGGAGCGTCGGACTACCAGGGTATGGCATGCGGTACTTTAAAGTTCTATGTGAGAGGTGAAAAGTTATGCATCAATACCCCCATATTTCTATGGAGCACATACGTCCCTCATGCATGTGTATGAGTTTCTCGGCTGATGGCACGAGTTGAGAGCAATCCTGACCGTGTGGAGTGTGTTGGTGAACCGGAATGTGATGAAGTGTCCCGATCAGTTTCACTCTGCTGCCTGGCAGGGAGTGAAAGGAATGCCTCTCCCGCTGGGAAAGCTGCACTGTTGACATCAGAACTGAGCCGTTTCACCCTGAGAACATCCTTATTTACATTTCACAGAGGAAAAAGGTGATGCAGGGCGGTTTCGGTGAACGAGAGCTGATGCAATAGTTGTAGAAAAGCAGGCCCCTGTAGTTCATTTCAGGACGCATTTGTGTTTGGTTCAATTCAAACGAATTAAGCCTTCTGTCTTGTATCACTCTTTACTTTACATTAGGCAATAGCCAGGTGTCTATTCAGGTTGTGGATGTGATTCATTTTCTATAATAGCAGCTTGAAAATTAGGTCCAGTTACGCTCATTCATGGCTTATTAAAAGAAACTAAGAATAAACGTGTTATTCGAAACACTGAAACCATTCTTGTTGATTTTGGTGCGGTTTTCTGAAAAAAAGCTTTATTATTTGTATGTTTCCCTGATTTTTCTCATAAAACCATTCCTACCTATTAGCCTCATCATTTAACAGCTGGCAGTCAGGAGGTCTAACACAGGGAGAAGGCTACCACATGTTCCCTCCAAGCACAAAAGGCCCGCACTTCATCTTTTTGAACTGCAGCTCCTGCTGTCACGTGGCAGTGTAACACACACACAGACGAAAATGCTTTTCACTCGCATGGACACACAGACCGCCGCTATTGCTGTGATCGGTAGGGAATTGGTAGCATACAACATTCCACCTGCCCTCAATGTACGACGTCTCAGTTGTCCAGCTGCAGATGTGGTTAGGATTCAAGCTTTTAATCTCCAGAAGATAGGCAAAACACTTTCCTGTTGTGCCACTTGTGTAAGAGCGAAGTCTTTCTGGTTACTAGTCAAATAAGCTGCATTTTTAAGAAATAAGAATGACGAGCTGGAATGAAACAAGTGATGACAGGAGCTGATAACGCCCAAGAAACAACAAAATTAAGAGGGAATAGTTTGCAAATTAATGTAATTGGGGAGACGCACTTAATGGGCTGCTGTTACATGAAATCTTTCCAGATCTTTCCATCTTCAGGGTGGAAATGTCCTGGCACATTGAACCCACTCATAGCTTGATTTTTTTCCTGTGATGGTACGCCCCATTGTATTCTACTCCCTGCTCCTTTATTCATTTTAGCTCAAAGTTGAGTCATTTGACAAGTTCAGACAATCAGACTAATTCAACACCCAGTATCATAAATTGTTAGTTTTCCCCCATGATGTGGCCTTCACTTGGTGAGTTCAGTATAACTGAACCAAGGCAACCTGTTGAGCTGGACCTAAAATTGGTTCCTTGGTATGGAAAAAGATTTCACACATGGCAAATCTCTTGCCACCTTCCATAATTAACAAAACAAAACGTTTGATTAAATGTGGAGCACCTCGTTGCTCTTATAAATGTAATGCTGGTTCTTTACAGATTTGCTCACTGTCAAGTGGTATTGGCTTAATCACTTAATTACTACTGGCAAATAACTCCCATGGATGGCTTTTGAGGCCAAGCATACTCAAGATGGATCCTTAATTGTACACCAACCGTAGTTTCCACCCCTGCAGTTCACTTTACTCTGCCCTATTTTTGGGGAGTTTTGTCTAATTAGGGGCACTGACCGAGTCTCAAAAGGTTGTCCTAGATAAATGAGATCCAGGCAGCTTTAAAACCCAGCAGTAGGAGGGAACACCCAACCTGGAGGTAATTTGCTGAGGAAGCTATGGAAATTGATGAGCTGGAAGTATAGTGACCTGGTTTTTCTAACTGAAATCTGACACACTTTCAATAAAATATACAAAAATATCTCGACTCGGGGAAGACGATAAAACTCTTAGCAGAAATTGTTGTCTTTGAAATCAGAGGTGTTTTTTTGTGTGTATGTGGGTCAAAGTATAAGTAGTCTTTATCTTTGTAGTGAGTCATGGGTCTTTATCACCTTTAATACATTTGACCAGGTTTGATTATTTCCTCCCATCTGGCTCTTACCCAAAGGATGTCAGTTTCAGAGCTGTGGGATGAATTTTTGGATTGGGTTCGGGGAAGATTTGGGACGATCTTAACTAGATGTATAGACAAAAAGATGTAGATGTACTATTTGTATTGACAAAAAAGAAAATCTAATAAGATTGCCGTGTTGGAGCATATAAACCTATTTTTCCTGATCACTGTTCCACATTTCGTCCCTGTTAATCCATGAGGTACATGCAAGCACTGTTGACTAATCCTGCCTTTACGCTGAATGATTGTACTTTGTGTTTTTGCTGCTTTTTGTTTCATTTGGTCAAATCCGCATTGACGGTTGATGAGCATGTCACCTCATGCAAAGGACCCCGATGTGAAGTTTTTCACGATGTTTAGCATCTCGTCTAAAATCAGTCAATAGAAGGATGATGTTGTATGATGTAAAAATTTATAACATTAAAAGAAATCTGTTTGAGGAAGCAATTCAATTAAAAAGCATAGATTTTGCTCAGATTAATATAACTAGCCTACATGCCTGATGCCTCATTCATTGAATTAAAATGTGAGAGCACTTTATGAACAGAAAATAATACCCATATAACGTTAAGATCACTTTTAGGAATGGCCGAATCATGTTCCTATTTTTTTTTAACCCAAGTCAAGAAAGAGTGTAAACTCTAGAGACAGTTGAGACTAGACTAGAAACTCAAGAAACTGTGAGACTTGCAGATTCTGAAATGCTCAAACTGCTAGTCTTGTAAGTGGAAAACAACTTGTCAGGGCATTTTGGGATGTGTTAAAGAAGTTTAGTAGCACTGACTCGGAGTAGAAAGTATAAAATATTTCTGTGTAATGAGTGGTATTTAGGTCCAGGGAGGCATTTGAATGTAACCAACTAATTATTTCTCGTCGGCTTCTGCCCTGTTAAAGATGCACAGCATGTGCATTGAAGGTCAGACAGACCTTTTTTTTCTTTTCTTTCTTTTTTTTTTTTTTTTTTTTTTCTCCCTCCATGCACACAAGTAGCAACTGAATGAAATGAAGGTCATTTGGTTTTCAGACACAAAGCACAAGAGCAGGTGCAAAATAGTTCTTATATCAGGCCCATCATGCATGATGCCCAGGCCTGGAAGCGTTTAAGAAAGCCCCCAAGGAGAAACACTCAACACTCATACAGCTCACAAAACAGCTGTAACCCTTAAACTCACGTTAATGTGATATTAAATCTTGCTAACAGTTTTTTCGTCTTCTTTTTTTTTTTCTGCACCTGACTCAACATCTTTGCACATTTGCCCAGTGAAAATGTGTAATATCCAAAGAAATATCCTTAGATGTCTTTACATTTGTTAAATCTTTTTGTCTTATGACCAGAAGCTATGACATTAAAACCACTGCCATGTAAAGGTGAACAGCATTCACATAAATGAGGCAGCAAGTAAACAGTCAGCTCTTGAAGCTGATGTGTTGAAAGCAGAAGAAATGGGCAAGCCTAAGGATTTGAGCAGTGTTGGAAGAAGTACACAATCTTCTTGAGTTAAAGTAAAGATGCAGTAGGTAAAATATGACTCCAGTCAAAGCCAAAGTGCTCCCTTTAAACTTTCACTTAAATAAACGTACAAAAATATTTGCCTTCAAATGTACTTAAGTATCCAATGTACTATCATTTACAATGTCCTAATATCATTTCTGTCACAAGACTCGTAATCAACTCAGTTTATGTAAAAAGACTGTTACTCTTAGCACAATCTATTAAAAGAATGATATTAATTAAACACTGATATCTATTACAATTAGCATGAGGCCAAAACCTTCTTTTTAACAACTTAAAAAAATAAAAATAAGTAAATAAAATTTGCAAATAAGGCCACGGGTGTTGCGGAATCTGGAGTTTCTTCCATCATTCATTCCTCTCAAAATGTTCTGCTCGCTGCTGAACTGTACGTTTGTGCTAAGTAGATACCGCCGAGCGGCAATCAAAACAAGTTCAAAAGCAGAGTGCGCGCTCTACCCTGATTGGCGGCTTGCTGCGTGCTCGACCGGTTAAGTTTTTATCTACTCATGAATAAAAAGTAACGACTGATTTCGCGAAATGGTAGTCTCCCCAAATAGAAATACTTCAGTAAAGCACAGATACGTGAAAAAGCTACTTAAGTACAGTAACGAATTACATTCACAGTAATCCCCCGTTTATAGCGGTGGTTACGTTCCAAGACCGCCCGCGATAAACGCAAAAAAAAAAAGCACGATAAACAGAAGCCACCCCAAAAATGCTATTTTATGTATACAGTACTGTACTGTATTAACATTTTACTTCATTTTATAATGAATACTTATATTTTTATTAATACATTTAATTATTTCTACATAAAACTCCATAAACAACTCCCTTTAAGTGTTCTGGTCTATCGTGCTATCTGCGAGAGACCGGGAAAATCAGACAAACAAAGTCATTTTGTGGCAAACGCAATTCCACGATACACTGGGTGCAGGAGATTCAAACCGCAGTAAAGCGGGGGATTTCTGTATTTTGTTACTGTCCACCACTGGATTTAAGTGATTCTGATAAGGACCAAATTGTGATGGCTAGATGACCAGAGCAGATCATCTTCAAAGTGACCGGTCCTGTGGAGTGGTCTCAGTTTGCAGTCAAAGTGCTCCAAGGAAGGACCAGCAACAGAGTCACATGCAGCCAAGGCTCATTGATGCATGTGGGGAAGAAAAGCTACCCCCTCCTGGTAAGATCCCACAAAAGAGCTCCTGCTGCAGAAATTGCTGGAATAGTTACAGCTGGCTATGACAGAAAGGTGGCAGAACACACAATGCATCATCATATGCTGAGTATGGGTCTGTTCACTATTTAAAGCGCCGAAGAGCCGGCCTGGTCCTATGAATCATGTGTGGTGTTTATCTGAGCAAGATATGGCAACAGGATGTATTATGGCAAGAACACATAGGCGGTATGATGCTCCAGACAACAAATGACTGGAAAACCTTGGGTCTCGTCTTTCACGTGTAAGTTATTTGGACACGTAGCACCTATCTAAACATTGTCACAGACCAAATACACCACTCCATGGCAAAGGTATTTCCTCATGGCAGTGGCCTCGTTCAGTAGGATAATGCTCCCTGCTAGAAATTGTTCAGGAATGGTTTGAAGAGCATGACAAAGAGTTCAAGATGTTGACTTGGCCTCCAAATCCTAAGATTTTAATCCAATTGAGCAAACAAGTTCAATCCATGAAGGACCCATCTTGCAACTTCCAAGACTTAAAGGATCCGCTACTAACATCATGGTGCCAGATGCCACAGCAGACCGTCAGAGGTCTTGTGTAGTACAGTACATGCCTCGACATGTCATGTTAGCAAAGTAAAACCGGCATTGATATTGCATTAATTAAAACACCACTTTATACAGAAAGTGGGATTTATCAGGTGTTTATCTGTCAGTGATATTGAAGGAGGAGGGCAGGGCCTTTAGGATTCAATTTAATCAAAATATCATCACTTCCCAAATGTCATTGTAAATTTGTGGGTATCATTTTTTACTTTATATTAAAAGAAGCTCTTTTGACCTTTTTTTTTAAAAATCTTTTACAAGCATAACCCTGTCTTTAAATTTTGAACTCCTACACGAAATTAGTCTGGAGGTCTGCGTGGTATCCTTTGTACTACTGTACTACTGGCATTGGCGATGCATCCAGTCCGAAGAGCTTCCTAGTCACTTCAAGGTTGTCTTATGTAATTGTAAAATCTGATTCAGATCAAATGCCCAGTTATCGGTTTGAATCAGGCTAAAATGTGTAGAAATGTCTCGCTTCCTCCTTGCATTGATGGTAAGCAGTTTCGGCTTCGCACTCCGTTGTCTTATTCTTCTACAGCAGACGGACTCCAGTGAGACCCTACAGGCATAAAGGCTGGCTTTTGCACAATCCTTAATCCTGTGTCATAAATCAAAGCTCTGCACAGATCCAGCTGCCTGAGTATCCATTTTGTACATGCGCACACATACACACGCTCTGATTTCAATGTGCTCTTCTCAGTGCCACCGTTTGTGTGGTAGAGATGTTAAATAGTTCAGATTTGATAGAGCTGCTGTTATGGAGTAGCCTACATCCCACATGAATTGGGGTTACAGGGCATTTGGAAATGTTGTTGCCTTTGTCTTTTTACTTATTGCTTCTGTATTTCCCCACTGTGATTCTGCTGCACTTTGAACAGCCGTGTGTCATTCTCCTACTACCAATATTATAGATTTTTTTTCTATATATTTCTTTATTGTTCTTGTCACCATTTGCATTCCTCTTACAATGACACCTCTACTTTTTTAAGAAATTTTATTTTTATCCGAAACCATGTGAATGTGTGCGTTTGTTTATACTGCTATTCAAACTTGTTTTGGTTTTCTGCCTAGAAAAGATCAAGTCGGGTAGGAAGCAGTTGTCCAAACAGCCTGCGTAAAAAAAAAAAAAAGTGTAATTTCCTTATGATTTAAGTTTGTGTTTGAGCTACAACAAGGAGGCAAAAACCAAAACCAAATACTGCTTTATATGAAGTTAATTTCTAATAATAACAGAAAGAAACAATGCATTACATTATATATATTTATGTTTGATATTGACCTGATACTGATACATGTTTACCATTGGCGAAAATGTGTATAAAAATAAATAAATAATCGAATTAAAAGTTTTATATATATAGCGCCTTTTATAACGAGCCGAGCAACAAAGTGCTTCACAATAAGAAGTACTAATTAAAACAAATAGAGCATTCACAAACCAAGTATCAGCCCAGAAACACAAAAGAAAAAGAACTGAAACATAACATCTTTTAGGGAATAAAAGCCAAAGGAAGAGCTTTTTACAAAGATGTCAAAGTATCCAGATTTGAGACTGACTTTATATTAAAAGGCAATTATTTAACAGTTTAGGAGCAGCCACAGCAAAAGCCTGGATCACCTCTGTCCTTGTACTTAGTCCTTCTTAAAAGAAGCTAATAGAGGGATGTAAGTGAGTACGATGAAGAATGGATCTGTCAAGACAAGTATTTGAAAGTGAATTATTTAAAGGTTTATATGCAAACATTAGAACTTTAAACTCAACTCTAAAACATATTGGAATCCAGTACAGCGATGAAAAAACAGGGTTAAGTAAAAGAAAAAAAGAAAAAACATGACACTTTAGGTTTTTAGGAAAAAGAGAGAAAAAAAAGAAAAGACATTTCCACGCATATAAAATGTCAGTGCTTATCAATGTTTGGTGTCATGAGTATTCAACATTTTTATTATTTTTTTTATATTCTATATCAGGGTCTGTTTATTTAATAGAATATTACAGAAAAACACCAAAAAAGTAGGCCAATGTACTATACAATATTATAAAAGTAGTTCTCAATAACCAGAAAATTACACGAGGGTGTTCAATAAATTAAAGCATTAATGCCGGGTTTTTCTGATTTAACAAACTGCATAGTACACAGAAAGAAACACTGCATCTCAAGCCTTCTTCGAACAGCATACTGTACATAGCATTCAGCTTACATCTCACTAAGTAATAACCAAGCCACTCACCCATGAACCAAATCGGGGTGTTACAGCACTAATAAAAAATTTTTTCACTATTTTCTGACAGCCTACATGTCATTCACATAATTTCAGCTATTTAAATAGTATTTCTAAAACCGTGTGAACATGTCGTGAATCAAATTGAGTAGAAGTGTCTTCTTTTTTTTCCCTCTGCTTCCTCTGGGAGGTCCTTAATGTGTTTGAATCCTACACTAACGGAGATAAAGCTCATGCCATGCACACTGAGCTGTTCAGCCACCTCCAAATAAAACCTTTCGTTTAGCAGAGGCCTGTTCGATCTTAAATCTTTACCTCGATGCCAGGATCATGGGAGTAGTTTGCTGTATTGAATAAAAGTCACAATGTATATACTATTGTTTAAAAGCTTTAGCGGCTGTTTTCATCAGACGTTTTTTTTTTTTTTCCACAGGGAATAGTTGTTAACGATATGAACAACACCTTGTCTCCACTTTCAATTTTTCAAATGGTATTTTTTCATTTCTCTTTTTTCTTTACTCATCTTTCATGACCTGAGCAGGTCTGTGAATGTGTATTTTCGCAGTTAATATACCGTATTTTTCGGACTATAAGCCGCTACTTTTTTCCCACGTTTTGAACCCCGCGGCTTAAACAACGAAGCGGCGATTTTAGTAATTTTTCCTGGGTTTTTCCCGGTTTCACAAACTTGAAGCCAAAAAACTGAGCGAACATTAGACCAATGAAATTTCCAAACGGAAACGAAAAAACGCACTTCACCTGTGTTCTGAGCTGCACGGCATCGGGAGAAAAAAAGTTTTTTTTAAACGCACGACGATGCCAAAAGATAAACTCCCGAGAGAAATAGTTGTGAAAGGAAGGAGGAAGACAGTGAACAATGACTTTCTTGGTCGGCTACTGTTTAGATACAAGTCGTTGTAACGCGTTGAGTCTGGGTGAAGGGATAGCTCGCTAACTCCAGTTGCAACAGAAATAATATAAGCACAGACAGGTTTCCAAAACTCGTGCTTTTTTTATTTTTCTTGGCAACAGCGTTAAGGGTTAGTTAAAGAAACTTAGAAATGAGCATCAGAAAATAATAAGGACATAATCCTCGTCTTGAACACATGCAGTAATACCGGAACATGCAGTGGCAGGCTATTCCCAAAATACCGCTATGCTCCTAAAGGAAGCGGAACATATTTCACCAGTTACACCGTGTGTAACGTGTCTTTCGTTAAAGCCTGTGTAAAGTACATTAGTGTAGACACCTGCGGCTTATAGACAGGTGCGGCTTATTTATGTTAAAAATAAAAATATTTGTAAAATTCAGTGGGTGCGGCTTATATATGGGTGCGCTTTATAGTCCGGAAATTACGGTGGGTTATATAGCCACGTTTATGCTCATGGGCTCGTCCAATAAGAGAACGTATTCCACAATTAATGGAATTTTCAGAATATTTACACAACCTGGAAGAAAAATGGAATGTGGACGCTTCCGGGTGGTTAGCTGATATAATTGAATTTTAACTTAATTTTTTTTGTGTGTTTTTAAAGAGTAAGAGAGAACAGAAAAATAAATGTATATTTATATAAAAGCGTTTACAGATTTTCCACAAGGCATTTATTGCTTATTGACTTGGCACAGTGAGCATAGTGCACTATGTTACATTCTCCAATAGGTTAGAAGAGGGTAGTATTTTATACCATATCTATTAGGCACATATAGTGAATAGAGAGCCGTCAGTCAAAATACAGTAAATTTCAAAGCTAAATGAAACGATAACATTTTAACATAGCAAATGTAATAAAATATTTCGAGCATGGCAAATTATGCATCTAATAATGCTTCTCTAGTGCTATATCAACCCTGATCTGATTGTATAGCAATAATTATACAAACAATGTATCCCTGTTCAAATATGAGCAAACTTTTGTTTCAAGCAGTAAAGAAACTGTGGCTACATGCTCCATTTGTAGATGTTAATTCAATCAATTTAAGGCAGATAAGTTTGATAAGTTTGGACAACTATTATTTTCACTAACTAAGCTGATAAGGTAATTCACTGATATCATTTAATTTCCTATTTATATATTATATTATAATTATATATTCATTAATTTGTTTATTTATTAAACCATATAAATGTAAAGTGTTTGTTCTACATTTTAATGTATTTATTTTGGATACAAAGTAAAGTGCATATTTAATTATATAAAAAAGTTTTTGCTGTATTCATTCAGTATTAATTAATTATTTATTTTGTGCATATTTGTATGTATTTGTGTGTGTAATTGATTGATTGAATGATTCAAACCGAATACAGTGCAGGCTTGTGGCAGTAGACCTACATATTTCACACAGAACAGTTGTATTCCCTCTGTATGCTGCATCACACTTTCCCTCCAATGTTTGAACATTATACACACCATTTCACATGTCAAATATTGGAATTTCTCTCGCTCCTTCTCAGGGCTCTGGTTTTTCCTAGTTGTCTCCCCAGATTATTAAGAGACTGTTATAGAACAACGGTGCAGGACTTGAATGTGAACACCTATATTTATACAAGCGCATGGATGTGAGTTTGCTACTTAAACAAATGTAAAAATAAGAAACTCTGTGGCACTGAGGGAAAGTCCCCAAGTTCACTTTCAAAGTGTTGTGGAAAATGGCCCATGAAAAAAAACCATGCAGGGATATGATGTGGTTTTGCTCCAAAATCCACACTGATCTCGGTCTGAGGTTTATCTCTGGGTGAAAATCCTCCTTGTTCTCTCGCAGTGTCACACTGTGGTGCTATTCCTCTATATGCACAGAGAGCCTCGTAAACCTCACAGCTCTGATAAATCTAGCACTGGAACTGGCGGCGTGTGAACACCCCACTGTGAATGTGTGATGGGGTGTGTTTTGTGTGTGACAATACTCTGAATATTTCTCAGTAGATAGCAGTGAGATAACGGCTCTTTACACCTCGTAGTGGCGCACACAAATGCATACCCATACACGCACTTTATTGTTTCACATAAGAGAGACTCACGCCAAAGTTCACCTCCAGAAAAACAACATAAATAATTGAAGCACTTCTCATATGCATCCTTTCCCGGTTGTGTGAACTGCCTTTTCCTTTTAAACATTTCTGGCATTCTGGAAAATTTTATAAAATGGAAAGCCTAGTTTTTAGGTGTCACCTGTAACAAGATGGAGGGAAGAAAGGTTTTTGTGTATAAACCATGTACAGTGCATTCAGAAAGTATTCAGAATTTTTTTCATTTTTGGTATGTTGCAGCTTTATACAACAATTTGATATATATTTTTTTATTAATCTACACTTGACAACGTGAAAACAGATTTCTAGGAGTGTCTGTAATTTTTTTTAAATGAAAAAAGAAAATTAAATTTTTCCTAAAACACTTGAAAATTTGCTCAGGTGCCTCTCAATTCTCTAAAAGTTTCTAAACCATGATTGAAGTCTATCTAACGTTATTGGTTGCACATGATTTGAAAAGGCACACTCCTTTCTATAGAAGGCCTCACAGCTGACGATGCGTATCAGAGCAAAAACCAAGCCATGAGATCGAAGAAACTCCCTGCAGAGTTCAGATATAGGATTGTTGCAAGGCACATATCTGGGGAAGGCTACAAAAAATTACTGCTGCACTGAACATCCCCAAGAGCATGGTAGCCTCCATAATTCCAATTACCAAGAAACTTATTGTCGTTCTGACTGGAAATCCATGGAAGCCTGCAACAGGCCCCTCAGACTGTGAAAAAGATTTTCTGGTCTGATTAAACCAAATGTTTGGCCTCAATTCTAAACATTATGTCTGGAGGAAATCAGGCACTCGGGTGCTCATTACCTGCATAAAACTATGCCAAAAATGAAGCATGTTGGTGGCAGCATCATGCTGTCCGGGTGATTTTCGGTAGCAGGGACTGGACAGCTGATCATGGTTGAGGTAAAGCTGAATGGAGCAAAGTACAGAGATATCCACAATAAGAACGTGTTCCACAGCACTCAGGACATCAGACTGGACCCAAGGTACGCCTTCCTACATGACAACAACCCCAAGAAAACACAGGAATGGCTTAGGGGCGACATTGTGAATGTCCTAGAGTGGCCCAGACAGAGCCTAAACTACATTTCTGAAAATTCTGCTTTCACTTTGTCATTATGGAGTATAGATTAATGAGAAAAAAAATCTATTTTAAACAATTGCAGTATCAATCTTTTTGCAAAAAGTGAGGGGGTCTGAATACTTTCTAATGCACAGTTTATGTCTCCTTATACAGTATGTAACATTTGTAAAACGTTTGCTTAATTGGTTCTCCTGTAGTTTTTAGCTCACTCACAATCATGCTCACTATTTAAGGTGTATGAGATTTTTAAATCTAAAAGGTATCTAAAATGTCTCCACATTACACTGTGGTTCTACCTTCAGGCCATCGGTTTCTTCAAGAATCTATTCATAACTCCTGCTTTTTCACTCATGCGTCCACTATTTCCCACACCGTGGACAGCGATAGAACAATTATAGATAATGATGTGAGAGAGAATTATCTATGATTGTTCTCCTGAGGTAGGGTTAGGAGGTTACTCAAGATCTTCCACTTCAACCCATGAAAAACCTATTTTGATGGCGCATGCTTTGTGAAGAAAAATATTTAATGCTAAAGCATGTAAAGACTTGGAATTCACTACAGATGTGAGCTTTGTGGTTTTGGAAAGAACTATATTTGGCTTAAAAAGTCAGGTGTCCTAATACTTTTGGGACGAGTGCACACTGTGAATCAAGCATGTGAATGTACAATTGTCACTGATGTTTTGTGCATCTGACCAGAGATGGCAAGTAATGAAGTACAAATACTTCCTAACTGTACTTCGTATTTCACTAATCACTACTTCACTTTATTTATTGGACAACTTTTTACTTTCATTCATTACATTTTGTACACAAATATATGTACTTTTACTTCTTACAGTGTCAAACCAGCCTCATTACTTTAGTACCTGGTCAAGAGTGCAAAGTAATGGAGAGTGTGTTAGAGAAGTGAAGAAAAGAGTGCAGGCAGGGTGGAGTGAGTGAAGAAGAGTGATAGCAGGAGTGATTTGTGATAGAAGAGTGTCTGCAGGAGTGAAAGGGAAAGTTTATATGACTGTGGTGAGACCTGCGATGTTGTATGGTTAAGAGACAGTGGCAGTGAGTAAAAGACAGGAGGTGGAGCTGGAGGTAGCAGAGCTGAAGATGTTGAGGTTTTCGTTGGGAGTGATGACGATGACAGGATAAGAAACGAATTTATTAGAGGGACAGCGCATTTAGGACGTTTTGGAGACAAGGTAAAGGAGGCGAGATTGAGATGGTTTGGACATGTGCAGAGGAGGGACATGGGGTATATCGGTGGGAGAATGCTGAGGATGGAGCCACCAGGAAGAAGAAAAAGAGGAAGACCAAGGAGGAGGTTTATGGATGTGGTGAGTGAAGACATGCAGGTAGTTGGTTTGAAAGAGGCAGATGTAGAGGACAGGGGGGTATGGAGACGGATGATCCGCTGTGGCGACCCCTAATGGGAGAAGCCGGAAGAAGAAGAAGGTGACATGATCAATATTTTTTTTCTTCTCATTGCGTTTTATCTACCACTGGCGTATCACTTCCTGGATTTCACGCACCACAAATGTAGGCTAGTTTATGAAGCTAACAACAATGAGCAAGGCAGAAGGCAACAAGAAGTCTGGGGTTAACGTGGATGAGACGGAGGGAGTCAGTGATGTAAACATGACTGAGAACAGACACATTCCTGATCACCTGATCATCATCATCTTTTCCCTGCTTGTGTTCTATATGGTGGTTGTTCAGCCTGGATACACTCATTAGATACCACCTGGACTGCATGAAGTCCTTTCAACATACTGAGAGATGGTACTTTAAAATCTACATAGCTTTAGGGTTTTTTTTTGTGTCAGAAGCAGCAAAATTACACACATCCTTCACTCAACCAGAAGTCCAGATACTCATGTTTTAAAATACTCTGGTAAAAGTACTGACTACACTTTTTTTTTTACTCAAGTTTAGGCTCTGACATAAACTTAAGTAAAAAGTATTTAACATTTAGTTTCCTCATGAATATGAACTAAAAACATCAGAATTCTCTGGATTTAACATTGTAGTTCTGTTCTTATTTGAAAGTAGCCCAGGACTCTTTGTCACACACTTTTAAAATCCACCCACTTTGTAATTTGGGTATCAGCAAGTGTTTTTCTGGACCTTGTCACCTATTTTCCGATGCACCTCGTTTGTGAGATGAAGCACATTTCATAAGAAAGCATGACAATTTTTGTGCCTTTCTGCCTTCCGGGAATTTATTTTCACTGCTGAACTTATTTGTTTATTAATTTTTGTGAAAAGTGTTTATTCATTTGTTTCTGTTTGTGGATGCAGATCTTAATTCGTGCTGTCTTGATGGAGTCTTGCTCTAAACTGCTCAGATTTTTATAAATAGCTTTCTTGTGTGAAAGAGACAGAAATATAGAGGCAGATGAAAGAGAATAAAGAGAGAGAACGAGAGAGTGCCAGACAGGAAAAAAAAAACAGAGTGAGGGATTGAGCAAAAGATGGAAAGAGAGGACTGAAAGGGAGAGAAAAACAGGCAGAGAGAGGGGCAGATAGGACGAGGGAGAGAGGGTGACAGAAAAAAAAGAGGCATACATGAAATGAGAGAGAAAGAAAGATGGAAATACAAAGAGATAAAGGGAATGTAGAGATGGGGGGGGAGTCAGACAGTCAAAGATAGAGGGGGCAGTAATAGCTAGAGGAAGGCAATAAGAGAGAGATAGGTGGTAAGAGAGAGAGAGATAGAATAAAAGGGAGAGAGAGATAATGTAATAAATATGGAAATTGGAGAACGGTAATTGTTTTTCATTTTTTTTAAAACCCCACTGCTGGCATAACTGTATAAATCTTTCCTCTGCAACTCAGATATTCATTTAGCCATTTCAGATTATCATGCTCACTCACTTCCCCCACTTTACCCCATTTCCATGTCTAGAAGCACGGCCTCATCAGTTAAAATAACACAAATTCTGCGTAATTGGTTTGACATTTCAGTGGCTTCAGCTTAGCAAATATATCACAGTCACTCATAACGCATGGCTTTATTCTTCTGCCAAAAACTCTTCCGTCTCTTTTTATCTTAGACATACTTGCAAAGTTCTTCCATTCTGGGTCACTTTATAGCAGAAAACTAAGTACAAAAATGATCAGTATTGGTGTAGAGGCTTGTTTGTGCTTTAGAGCATTAATTATCCTGTTATGAAACCATCTTGTTTATTTGTGCTTTAATTACATGACTTTTTTTTTTTTTTTCAAGATTATATTTAATTTGCATGATTTTCCACAGTCCCCAAGTGTGGCTGATTAAAAGAGACAGGTTTTTAATTTCACTTTGTCTCAGTGTGTTAATGAGGCTTTTAGACTGATTTTTATTTTTCCAGAAAAGATATAAAGCATTAAAATGGTCAAAATGCATATTGTATGCTGACAGAAATGCAGGAATGGTGAGTTGAGGAATAATGTAAGCTACCCATCTTAGTGACCCGAATGTGGTCTGGTCTTTTAGCAACCACTTTATTTTCTTTAGGGCCATGAAGGATGCAGAGCTTATCCCAGGAACGCTGGGCATTAAACGTGAATATTTTACTATTAATACCTTCGGTTCCTTGTCATGTCCACTACCATGTTACTTACCTTATACCTGGTTCTCTACCTTGCCTCTGTGCATTACTGTATAATTACTGTGTTTTTTGCATAGTCACCAGATAGTCACTAGACATTTTTACACACACACACCTGTATATATTTGTGTGTGTGTGTGTAGCTCTATTGTTGTACCAATGATGTTGAATCTTATCTAAGAGAGCACCATGCTTATTCTGTGGCCACACTGCCCTTTTTGTTTCATTGACTTCCATTTTAATACATGCGAACAGTGGAGACCGAAAAGGTTTCACGGTTTTGCCAAGTTTTGCATTTCCCTGCATTCCAGTTCAAGTTCAAGTTTGGTGAATTCTGACCGAATAAAAAATGCGTGTCCTGAAAAGATGTGTTCAGAATTACAAGCTGAAGTAAGCACAGATTAATTGCAACACACAGTTGATAAAGCAGAAAACAAGTATGTAAATGTAAACTATAAAGATTAGGTATTTGTTATGCCTTTAGAATGGACAGTGCTCAATAACGCACAGCAACCTGGTTCAAAACTGAATCTAGGAACAATAGGAAAAACACCAGGACACAGAGGAAGAATGCATTGCTTGGGATATAGCGTAGCAATGATGGTTGAGCATTTATGAGAATAGACTAAAACAACAGGGTATCAATAACCAAACTAATCAAGCACAACACTGGGAACAGGTGCCCACATTAGGGTAACAAACCAATTATAATACAAAAAAGAAACCACAGAGACATGACCATGACATAGAAAAGACATAAAATAAACACAATTAGTGGTGGACAGTAAAGTACTTTACTGAAGTATTTCAATTTGGGGAGACTTTAACTTCAATACATTTTAAAGTCAAATATCTTTTTACATAACTACATTTTTAAAAAAAACAATCGTTCCTTTGTGTAAAGTGTAGAGCACACACTCTGTTTTGGAAAATTATAGCCATAATAAATCCTAGTGCTTTAAATACGTAAGTACATTTGAAGGCAAACACTGTTGTTCTTTTACTCGTGTGAAAGTTTAAAGGGAGCACTTTTACTGGAGTAATATTACACCTATATAGTGGTACCTCTGAATACGAATGCCCCAGAAAACGAATCGAAATTCATAAAGATTTTTCGTATTCATCATGCGAATCATCCAAATCTCGCGGGCTAAAATTCGAAGGGGCGATGGTTCTTCCGTACCGCCTCCCACGCTCTCCCACGCCTTCCAACCCTCAGTTAGCGTCTTCAGTTCATAGTGAGAGCACTGTTTTAGGGCTGTGTTTATAGCTGTGTCTTTGTTTCTTTAATATCCATCACTATCGTAGTGCTTCTTGTGTATTACATTATAACAGTAATTATATATTATTTAGTGTGGAAATAGTGATCCTACAGTGCTATTTTTGCCAAAAGCAACTTTTTAATAGATACATTTAGTAAGAAAGTTGAAAAAGTATTTACTGTATTTACTGTGTGTAGCTTAGCTTTATTTACTTAGCTTTAGAAACAGCAGTTTAAATAATTGCTTATATGATGATAATACATAGTATTAGTATTAGTTTTAGTATTAGTATTAGTAATACATACACTGTATATATACAGAAGTAATCAATCATTTACCAAGCATGAACTAACCTAAAGGGTTTTCTGGGAAAATGTCATACACCAAGTTTTCACTGCGAACATCAGCTAACTGGCTATTTTGCTAAATGTTGTGTGCTAATTCTAACGCTTGAGTTGACCTGAGCGAATTTCAAGGCAAACTGATAAATCCACTAACCTGCCAATATCATAGTGAAACGAGATTCGTCTCCTTCCAAACAATAATTCTTCCTCCTTCTCCTCCGAACGTCATCTCCACCATGCCAGCATTCACTCTTCTCAAAGGTCAAGTACCCAGTAAAGATAATGTTTTCCTCTATTAGATGTTAAGGCACCATTATTAAATGCTAAATACATAATAATATAAGTGCATATTGGTTGTATTTAAATTTTGATATTAATATTCAGGGTCGTTCAGAACGAATTATCCCACTTTACATTATTCCTTATGGGGAAATTCGTATCGGTATCCGAATATTTCAGAGACTGCGAATCGTCTTCCGGAACGAATCCAATTCGCATTCTGAGGTATTACTGTATATAATAATACATGATGTGTATAATGTATACAACGTATAATATGTATACCTCTACTTTAACTCAACCACATTGTTTGTGTACTTCATCCACCACTGCTACAGACAAAGCAAAAAAGACTCGAGAGACTTCACTAATGTCAGCTTACCCAAATAAATACTGACTACCAACAAAAATAATTCATTTCAGCCAGACTGACCTGCATAAATACATTTAAAAAAAATGGCCTCAGCAGTTTTTACTGAAGACACCACTGTTTGATTTCTAATGAAAATTCCACCTCCAAACCAGGTGCGAATCTTCTCTGACCTTTTAAATTAAATGTTAAGCGTAAATTAGTTGTCAGAAAAGAACAGGGAGAGAGAATGCGCATGACTTCCGCCTGTCTGATGTTTTTTGACGGCTGAACTCTGGGTTACCCGATGTGGTCCGGCATGCTAAGCTGAGGTCAGAGTTCCTAGTATTCATGAATCAATGATGAATTAATAAATAAAGAAAGAACTTTGAATTTCGACTTTAAATGATACAAGTGCTCATGGATTGTAGGAACGATTCAATGAGCCAATTACCTTTCTCATTATTTAGGGGATTTTCTTTTTCTCCAGGCTTAGTAATTCAAAAAGCAATTATACTGACAAGTTTTTAAAACAAATATTTGATCTAGAAAATAGAAAAAAAATATAGAGAGGGATGTTTGAGAAGACACACATCCGGCTTTGCTTTCACACTGTCAGCTTTTGAGCTCCTACTGCTCATTAAATCTTCTGCTGACCCCTTTGGCTTTAAAGATGCTAAATTAATCAGATGTGTGTGTCTGTGTGTGGGGGTGAGTGTTTTTCTTTCTCTCTCTCCATTTTCTTTTGCCATGTTTAAGAGAACATTCTAAAATGGAGACATATGCATACCATATGTTTATCATAAGAGAAGATATAGAATTTAAATGTATAATTTAAAATACATGTCCAGGGTGCTGGAAGAATGATAGAGGGCCTAAAACAGAAACATGTGGGACGCCCTACTTAGGATCTTCCTTTTTCATAATAACATTATTGACAGGAGAGTGAGAGATTATGCCTCGCCCAACAATACGACACTTTTGTTTCACCCCGATCAGCAGACAGGCCATGTTTTTTTTTTTGTTTGATTGTTTGTTTTGTTTTTGTTTCTTAATGTCTTTGTAATCTTCCTCTGTTGTATTAAGGAGGTTTCTGTGATGCCTTGCCACTTATCCATTCATCTCTCTTTCATTTAATTACCCATTATGTATTTCATTATTCTCCCGCATGTCATTTGGCATAGAGATGATTTCTTCATTTTGCATGTTATTAGCGGTACACAGAGAATACCATTTTGTCGGTCGATCCCCTGAACGGAGGAATAAAATGCTTAGAAGATCAGCACAAATCAGGATTTTGGCAAAACAGCTGTCAACACTCTGAAGAGAAAGAGGGGGAATGAAAATAATAGAAGACGGGAGGGAATCTGTGTACCGTGATTGGATCAGTGTTCCCTAAAATGCTTTATAATATAGGAATCTATTTTCGATTCTAGCAAGGGATTTCTCTCTCTCTCTCTCTCTCTCTCTCTCTCTCTCTCTCTCTCTCTCT
>JAAIIK010000059.1:787023-817537 GCA_014706435.1 Silurus glanis | reverse complement strand
GTGTGTGTGTGTGTGTGTGTGTGTGTGTGTGTGTGTGTGTGTGTAGAAGGGGGTGGTGTTCAATATTTGAGGCTTCCATGTGTGTATCTAAGGATCTTTGTTCATTTAAGAGTAGGGCTGCAGCTATCGATTATTTTAGTAATCGAGTATTTAACTGATTATTCCATTGATTAATCAAGTAATCGGATAAGAAGTATTTTTTTTCTTTATTAAAGATCAATACTAAATATACAAGAGAAGGTCTCTGAAAATGAACAAGTGATTTGTTTCCTTTTTAGAAAAATTGACATTTTTGTTGCTGAAACTGCACACAAGTATATATGTAAAAACGAAACCTATTTAGTGCAATTAATTGCCATATTACATCAAAATACAAATATAGAAAAAAACTCATCATAAATAAAAATATATAAATATCAATTTCAAATTACTCAAAGAAAAAAAGAAAAATGGAACTGCACTGTACAGTTTTTTTTTTTGTTTGTTTGTTTGAATTGATCCCAAACATTGGAGACTTGTTTTCTTTGGTCTGAATCTTCTCCACGCCCCTCGCTGTTTTCCCCTGTTCTTCCATTTTTCATTCTGCATTCTGTCCAGAGCACTCCAGAGTTTAGCGGGCGGTGCGTCAGTAATAATGGTCCGTGTGGAAACGTAGTGCTCCGTGTCTAGTTAAATAGACTAAACAAATTTTTTATCTGAATTGCTTGAGTTACTTGAGGAATTGTTTCGGCCCTATATAAGAGTTTGCTATTAAACCAGACAAGCATTCCTGAGACACACTCACACCAGTATCTGTGCCAAATTAAGAATCCTCTCAAACCCTACACTTTCTAACTGTCCAAGGGTTGCCTCTGATGTCACAATTAAAATGTGTGGTGTGTCTGCAAGAATGTAAACAAAGGCGACTTATTTTACAGCCGTCTTAAAAGCACGCCTAGGGGAGAAAAAATGGCATTGCCAGGAGAAATCTTGGGATTCATTTCCTTTTTCTTAAGCTTTGCAGATCTGCTATTAGGATGAATCTCCATATGCTGTCTACATGGCAAATCAAGAAGTAAACATGATTGGATTGCAGTCCTAGAAAACAATAGTAAGTTTATGTGGCCTGGAGTTAGTATTACTTGACACATACTGTACTGGCTGGTCAAAGTAGAATGTTCACCCTATAAAGTGCAATTCTGCAGAATCAAAAAACACCATATCACGCAAAAATGTTTTAGGACACTGTCACTGCTTTATAATCCACTTGTCACCTGAGATATTCTTCTTGCAGATTTAGGATTTCTTTGAAGTTTACTGAACACCAGGTGTCACAGCGTCTAAAGATCTGCAGGCCTCACTTGACTCAGTTAAGATCAGTGTTTATGATTCAATAATAAGAAAGAGACGGGTGCAAAATTAACATCTATGGAAGAGTTCCAAGACGAAAGCAACTGCTGACCAAAAAAACCACACACAGGTTTGTCTCCCATTTGCAAAAAAGAAAAATCTTGATTATGGCAAATAATGCGTTTTGTTACATCAGGTATAAAACTAAGGCAGCTTTTCATTAAAAGCAGATCAAACCAACAGTCAAACATGGTGGTGGTTGATCCCAAACAGCTTTTCCCTTAATAGATGAAATACTCATTTGAAAACTGCATTCTATATCTTTGTGTAATATAAAAATGTTTAAGTGTGACAAATATTATATATATATATATATATATATATATATATATATATATATATATATGGAAAGAGGCAAACACTTTTTCACACCTATGTTTACTTTTCATATCTGTATTTGTATCCTAAGGCCTGAAGCTCACTAATGGAATCTGAGACTTCTGAGGCAGCGGTGCTATAATTGTGTATATTATAAGTGGGTTTGCTCGGAATGGTCACCCACATTTATCATCCTAAGCAGCTACAAACAAGTCATTCTCCTGCATTATTTCTATTCACAGGTAATAATTTCTTCTGGCTCGCCATCTGTCTCAGTGCAGTGGCACCCTGAGCGAGGCTGTGGCACCTGCTTTGCTTTAAAATACCTAGTGAGAAGTTGGGCACAAGTCCAGGCTTAATAAACTTTCATCTAACTGTATTTCAAACAGGTAACATTTCAAACGTATCTGTAGGTCTGGAACCAACAAAATTACCATAATCAACCTCAATAATGCATACCTGTGCTTTCAATTTTGACATGTATTGATGATCTGATATAAGCACTAAAGTAATGCATGCTGTAAGAAGTCTATTCCAGGAAAGCAGCTGTCATCAGCGTTAGACTGAAGCCTCAAGGGAGTACTTTACCACATGATGAACAAGTGATAATTCCAGTCAGGTAATATGGCACATATTGGCAGTGCAATATGGATAAGGAGTCTGGTGACTTGTGCACATGAAAATCATTATGGTGATGGATAAGGGTAAGAGGGATGGTACTAAGTCCAGAACAAATGCAAAAGAAAATCTGTTCCAGTCTTTAATAGACTTCAGACTGGGGTGGAGGTTCATCCAAGAGGAGACCGATTTTCGAAAAGCTTTTTTGAAATTTCCAGTTAAAGAACCGGATTTTAATCCATCTGAGAATCTGGTTTAATAAATGCAGTTATTCAGTAGCCTACATTCAATCTGAGATCTTAACATATGTTGGCAAGAACATTGGGCAAAACTATCAAAATCCAGATGTTAAAAGGTGATTTACAGTAGTCTAAGATTTCTCATTGATTCCAAGCAGGTGGGTTTCCCCCCCCAAAAAAAAAAATCTGCTTATTGGTTAAATTCTTATGTTAAACTGGGTCCCAAATAAGCCAATGTCAATTCCACTCTTTAACACTACAACAGTGGGTAAACAATGTACATAGGCAAGGCACTGTATATCATATTAATGTTCTGTAAGGATTGATAGCTTTTTATGAGTGATAAAGTATTAACAAACTCACACAAAATGAAATTTTTTAATAAAAAATATAAATAAAAACTATCATATAGCATGTACATAAGTGTTCAGACCCTTTGCAATGCTTGAAAATTAGCTCAGGTGTCTCCCATTTTTCCTGATTGTTAATGAGAGATGTTTCTACACCTTGACTGGAGTTTACCTGTGGAAATATTTAGTGGAAAATACACACCTCTCTATAGAAGACCTCATAGCTAAAAATGCATATCCGAGCAAAAACCAAGCCACAAGGTCAAAGGAACTGCCTGCAGAGCTCCGAGACAGGATTGTTGCAAGGCACTGATCTGGGGAAGGCTGCAAAAACATTTCTGCTGCACTAAAGATTTCCAAGAGCACAGTGGCCTCCACAATCTCCTAATGCTATGGGGGTGTTTTTCTGCAGCGGGGACTGGGAAACTGATCAGGATTGAGGGAAAGCTGAATGGAGCAAAATACAGAGATATAAATAAATCCTCAATAAAAACCTGTTCTCTAGCGCTTACGACCTCAGTCTGGGCTGAAGGTTCACCTTCCTACTGTACATGACAACAGCCTTAAGCACACAGCCAAGACAACACAGGAGTGGCTTAGAGACGACTCTGTGAATGTCCTATAGTGCAGAGTCCTGACCTGAACCCTTTTGAACATCTCTTGAGAGACCTGAAAATGGTTGTCCACTGACAGCCCCCATCCAACCTCTCCCAGCTTGAGGGGATTTGCCATGAAGAGTGGCAGAACATTCCCCAATACTGGTTTGCAAAGCTTGTTGCATCATATCCAAAAAGACACAAGGCTATAATTGCTGCTAAAGGTGCTTCAAATAATTACTGAGCAAAGGGTCTGAATACTTATGTACATTATGGGGTACTAACTTTAGATTAATAATTAAAAAACAAAAAACAATTTGAGGAGATTGTAGTATCAGGCTACAACATGACAAAATTGAAAAACTGTGAAGGGGTCTGAATACGAATTCACTGTACATGAGCTCACAGATGGCCACGATTGGCTAGTGGCACTTGAATAAATTTAAACAAATATGATCTTATTTAACTAAGTGCCCATAATTTGGATTAACAACTGGACATGGATTAGATATATGTGTAGTAATAAAAGTCTTAGGTCGGTATTACGAGACCTATTGCCAATGGTTCCTACCACAAAACTGTAAAAGAACTTTTTCACATAATTTACATTTATTAATTGTATTCTGTGTGCTGTGTGATTCTTCTCTGATCAGAAAAGGCACCAAAGGCATTGTAGATCGTATGGAAAACCTCTCCAAGAATTAAGTTATGTTTGGGCATGATAAAAATCTAACAGACCCATAATGTATCTTTTCTAACAGGTTTGTCTTAAGCATTACACATGTATTTACCTGCTAACAAATCCATCAGAGCATAGGGATTATAAAAGAGGCTTCATTGATTGCAGCTTTTGATGGGCACACCTCAGGCACAAGGTATATTTAGGCTTGCATCTCTGATGCTGCCTGAAGATAAGAGAAGTTATATAAAATATATATAATATAGCAGCATAATGTGCTTCACCTAGACATGGTTTAATTGTGTAGTGCATTTCTATTCTATCAGATATCATGGATAAGTATAAGAACTCAGTGTATAAAGCAATGATACAATAGTAGCCAATGTATGTAGCTGTAGGACTCCAGTTGGTAGACCTGTAAAAGGCTTTGGGAATTTCTACTCACATTTGCCAAGGTCAAGGGTTTATTCAGAATGTTTTTGAAGCAGGGAACATAAAGATTTCCATAATGAAAAGCCAGTTCACTAAAGGGGAAAGGACATGCGTTTGCTTCTGGCAGCAGTTACCTTCTACAGTTATTCTATATTACTGTGTTTGCAAATGTTGGGTTTGTGAAACATAATAAAATGAGAGGGCTGTTTTCTCTGTTCGGCAAAAGCAGAATGTAGAATGTATTGCTGAGCTTTTATTCTAGTATAAATGCTAGTACAATGCTAGTATCATTTTATTAGCGATGTTGCCTCTGCTCTCATTAACCTCATTAGTGTAAGTTCCTTCTCAGCCAAAGTAAGTAATTACTGGACAGTTAACATGCCAGTGACTATGTACAAACAATTCTCTTATTAATAGCTCATGATTTTATATTTCTGGACACTATATTTTTATAATACTGTCTTTTGCTTTCATGAATATTATTTTGGCAGGAATTCTCAACATTATTCCTTATTCTTGTTATCCAGAGCAATTTAGTATTGAGGCAGGAAACAAGTAGATGAGTTATACATCTGCTATAAAAGTAAGTGGCTGCTTGCTGGTCTCATGCTTATTTAATCTTATGTAATGCTTTAACTATACTGAGGGGAATAAAACCCCAATAATTTAGTCCAAGGCTCTTTCAAGTCATGTAGTCTTGCTGCACTTTACTCATTTCTTTATTTACTCTTTCTCTGTATGAATTCTTTTCATTCTTTATTATATCCTTCTTTCTTACTTCATTAACCTTCATTTTTCATCCATCTCCCATTTTGATTTTCCACCTTACCTTTCTCTTTCTCTCTCTCTCTCTCTCTCTCTCTCTCTCTCTCTCTCTCTCTCTCTCCCATTCTCTTTCCAGCTCTGCCTCTTCCTGTGTATGTGTGTGTGTGTTTGTGACATTTGGCCATGCCCATGTGAGTGGCCGATGCACAGTCTGTGGGTTTAAGGAGCATTTGTCTGCTGAGAGAGCCTGGCAAAGAGAGATAACAGAGAATACCACACACCAAAAGTAGACACACATACACACACCTTTTAACACACAGGAATACTTCAGACAAATCAAACAAACACTCCACATGTAACCTTGCAGTCTCACTGGCATGTTTCCTGAAGGGAAGCAAACGTCAATACGTATTCTGTCTCAAAATCCACCTAAAAATGACATTTGTGGCAAATTATATATCAATGCATGTAGTGCACACACGCTATATGCTATCTTTGTTTGATCAAATGTTAATATATCCATACCAATATTTTAGTAGGTGCATCTTCCTTTCGATGCAGTTATCAGAAGCTGGCAGAGGCACGATGCCATTGGAGACCAGAGGTGAACGAGCAGGCAGGTTTCCTCTGACAGGAAGGGACCCAACCAATCTTTCTAACCAAATTAATCAGAAAAGCATCTCAGAAAACACAAAGCACTTCAAACGGACTCCTTACAACAGTGGAAGGCCACTGCTTTAAGCTTAGAACAGGAATCTGAGACTACATTGGGAACAGACAGTTCGAAACCTTTTTCATTTTGGAGAACTACAATAACACCAGGGAACGCCGGTTGAATTTTTGGTGTGGTATATTTTTTTACTGCTGCACACACTTTCCCTGTCAGTGTTGTGGCAGGAATATGGAGTCAGAATAGGCAAGAAATGTGTATGCATGTTCCCGTGGGCTCACCACCTGCAGGAGGGACCGTAAGGGACGGTGCTTTGAGGATTGGGCAGCAGTCGAAGGCGGGGGCCTGCTTAGACTGCTGCCCCCGCGACCCGATTTACGGATAAGCGGGAGAAAATGAATGAATGAATGAATGTGTATGCATGCATCACATGCCAGTTCAGATATGCATAATGCCATCATTTCATAACTTAAGGCATTGAAGAAGACAAGCTGCAAAGAGACTGCATGAGCTGCAACCAATCAGGACATGGGAACAAAAATGTGAAAGATTAAGCATAAGAGGAGCAAGTTTCAGGATAAATAAGTTTCGAAAGAAAACAAAAAAGAAAAGTTACCAAATATGGAGACCAAGTGTCATTTTTGCTCTCTACACAATTAGCAGACTAGCTGCCTTGTAACAGCCTGGGGGGTGCTCAGAGTTCCAGTGAAATCTCCAACATTCACATCAGCTTCGACAGAATATATATACATGTAGTGACAATGTAACACATTTTTGCGTTTTTTTGTTTCAACTAGCCATTAAAAAGCCATCTCACTTTCCATATTTATGCTCTCAGGCCCCAAAGTGGTGTCTGCAACTCCACCTGCCACCCCCCCCCAACTTCTTCAGGGACCCAGCAGATGGTGCCTGTTTAAAAAAGCTCCAGTCACCGTGTGGACAGGGCCCCTACTGAGGTAGCATTGATTATAGAAACGGAGTGGAAATGACATTGATCATTCGTACACCTCCGCGGAGCCAACCGCTCATGAATGCAAAGCAACACACCGCAATTCCAAAAGAAGAAGAAAATAAAAGGCTGCTCACTGTTAAGGCTGCAAGGCAAGAATAGGAGTTCAGGGATTTACTTTAAGTTTGTTAAAATGACAAAAAGTTGCCAGATGCTAATATAGATGAACAAAAGTCGGATTGCTCCCCGCTGGCACACACCGACTGATTAACACTGATTCTGTATTAGCTGTTCACTCCGAGTGACATGTAATCAACACTGCCACTAACAAAACATCTTAATCAAACGTGTTAATGAATGTATGAGCCTTTCAGTGGCCTTTCAATCCAAAAGGCCTGCTGTCAATATTATGTATGAGGAAATGACTAATATATACCCAGCATACATTCCTAATTTTGTATGTAATGCTAAAGGAAATAAAAATGTAAAACTATATTTTTTTGAGGATTGGGTTTTTTGGGAATATCTGAGCATACCTTTACAGATAGATTATTTAAGTGTTTAATGAATAAGATAAAACATTTTGATTAGCATTAAAGCTTGGTTGTTTAATTAAGTAAGTAAAATACATTCACTCATTTCTGTTCACTGTGCCTAATTTTTATAATTAAAATTGTTTTTTATTTAATAACGAGATTATAACACAAAAATTGTTTGCTAACATGTCATGCCAGTTTGGACCACATGGGGCAGAACTTCCCCTTTTATATTGACAAGTCTGTTTTATCGACTTTAACCACAAAGCTTTATTCCATGTGTTAATGCAATTGAATTCACAGAAGCATGACGTTAGAGTGGACATATTTAGTTAGCCAGTATAGTTTAGCTGACCTCATAGCCTGGGCTAGCCTGTATTGACTGGACAGAAAATCTGATAAGCTAAATCTTCAAAATTGTTGTAAATTTTTAACGCATAGTTCTACCAAATGCAGATTTTGTCATTGATTTAGCCACACTAGCTTATTGATAACCGTGTTTTAACCTTTATTAAAATATAGATAGTAAAAGTAAAAAAAAAAAAAAAACATTTAGGGACATGAAAAGTTGGACATATACTGTACTGTACAATGTGCTAGTTTTTTTTTTTTTCCGCATAAACAATAATCTTTATCGTTGTTATCACATATTTTAGCAATTAAAAATAATTGTATCAGCTCATGATTTTTTTTTATTTCCATACAAAGCAGTACTACAGCAACAATAATTAATTCACTCTAAAATTTCACTATTAACGTTACATTAATGCAACCAACATGTTTTACTATACTGCAACCTTGGAATTTTTATTTTTTTTGGCATTTTATCATTTGCACTGTATCACTTTACAGACCATACACACATTATATAGTTAAGTCTTTATCTTTGTATTACTTTATTTTATATATATATATATATATATATATATATATATATATATATATATATATATATATATATATTTATTTATTTATAGCACCAACACACTATGACAAATTCCTAATACATGCAACCCATGATACTTGGGGAAAAAAAAAAAATATTCTGATCAGTGTGTGGGCTTTAGGATTTGTATCTGCTCTTTATGGCTGTTTCCCTCAATTTCATATGGCTGCTATCCAGATTTTTCATGAGCCAAAACCCGGCTGAACCGGAATGAAATCAGTGTCACAGCCCCATGCTGATTTTGTATGATGGCTTGAAGCATAGTGCTGTGTATATAAAACCCTATTGTGTCTGGTTAAATGTAATTGTGATTGATGGCACGTTTGTAATATTCAGGATATTGATCCATGTTTAGAATTTCATCAAGAAGCACATTCCAATTCTCTGTTTATCAGACTTGGTCTCTAAAGCAGCCTGCGGCTAATCCCCTGCAATTACTTATCGTTAAAGGCTTCATAACACAGCAGCCGTTAGATTGAAACCTCCTCTCAGATTAGCTCCGTTATGCAGACACGTCCGTCAGCTGACTCGAACGCTCCACTCGTTTTGGAGGCTTCCAAATTCTGGGTTTATGTTGTATTTTGATTTAGTTGTACTGGAGTTCTTTTATCAGGACCGTTTCTTTCCTGAGTTTCGGAGAACAGTGTGAAGTATTTAAAAAGCTCGCATGAATCCAAACATGGGTTTCATATTAAAAACTCATTCGATCAAAGGAGCCATTGAAACACAGACAAGATTTAGAATTCTGACAAAATACTGTTCAAAATGAGTCAGAACTGAGTGGGCGTGGCCTAATATTATGTTTAGATTAATATATATATATATTGTTTAGAGGTATATCAGGTATGATTTTTAATATTTGTCCCAGAAATCTCAGAAATATGTTTAATGTACCTCGCAAATTCCCACTCATTATTCATTATTTATTCCACATTGCATAACTAAATGAACTAGTTCAAAAAGTCGTCAGATATTTCAATTCTTGTGGCATTACATTTTCATGTTTATTACTCACAGCTTATGATTTGTTGATATTTCTAATATGAATGTGAATGCCCTAACAAGCTTTTTAGTACACTTATAGGGCAAGTAGCCAAGCCCATTCCTTTTTGGTCTATTCATTCGACAGTAAGTTATATCTCAAGTTGGATTTCAGTGTTTTAATGTGGTTTATACTAATAAGGGTCATGGTGAAACCTGGAAACACCATGTGCAGAACCGTGTAGAAATACTTTAATATTCTGGGGCAGTGCAGCATAGTCAGTCCACCTACTGCTAGCGTTTTGGGTTGGAGTTGGAGGGACTTGGAGAACCCAGAGAAAAATCTTTTATGCTTTACTTTAAAGAGATAGTACCCTGGGGTGATGATTAAACTTTGGGACCCTTGAGCTGTGAGCCGAAAACATTACTTTCTTCAATACTACCAGTTAAAGGCACTTTGATCTGAAAAGTGGCAGAAAGGTTTATATACATAAGTGTGTTGTATGCATCGTTTTAGATATTGCACATGAACAATCAGAGTCTGATATCAGTCAGAGTGTAAATTTAAATATATAAAAGAAAAAGTGCTGTGCATGAGTCGTGTTTGGAGTTACTGGTTTGAGTTCGACAGTCTGACGGCCTGCAGGGGGAATCTGTCCCACAGCCTGCTGGTGCAGGATCTGAAGCTGCGGTACCTTCTGCCTGATGTTTGCAGCCAGAGCAGTTCATGGCTCAGGTGGCTGAAGGCTCTGATGATCCTCTTTGCTTTTCTCACACACCACCTGGTGTAGATGTCCTGGAGGGAGGAAATCTCACCTCCAACAATGTGCCTGACTGTCCAAACTACACTCTGCAGAGCTTTGTGCTTGTGGATGGTGCTTTTCCCATATCACAGGGTGATGCAACTACGCAGGATAAAATGTTTCCAGGATGTTTGGACTCATACTGAGCTTGCTCAGGTGTCAGTTTGAACAGAATACGATGTAGTATATACGAAGTTGAAAAAGACTGTCTGTTTTATTTGAGTCTAGCCTCAGATTTTTTGGTCTCTGGGGACAGCCGGGGTACAATCGGATCCAATCTTTTTTCCCATTCTTAGAAATAGTGGCCCTTTCTTTGTTATAAGGGGGACTGGTAATTGGATATAATTGAATTTAACGGCTTACTGGCCTTGTGGTCAAGTTATTGTCTTCTGACAATAGAACTGTGTGTGTGTGTGTGTGTGTGTGGTACTATGATGGAGAAAGTAAACTTAAAGCAGACACCATTCGAAGCATGTCACAGACTTTTGTTCACCCTCAATGTGTACTGTAGCTCCACTGATAATCACTGACCATATCTCTACTGCCCTGCCAGTGGACTATGCTAATCCATCTACAGCCTAGCTTTTTTGCCTAGTCTTAGACATGAAAGTGAGAACTATAGAGTTGAGGTCTTGCTCCCATTAACACTGCTTTGAATCAACCTGATTGTTTTGTGTGTAACAGCAGCCAATTGGGAGTTTATCATTTACACACTCGATCCTTGCTTGATGCACCACTCCAGCCAGGAAGCAATCTTCTGCCCGGAGCATGGCTGTTAGTCGAGACTATGAAGTCATTTATCTTCGGTAAATAAACTGTATTTGTTTCGTTTCGAGTGCAAATTTGAAGGAATATATTGAATGATTTAATTGCTTCTCTCAACCAGATCAGCAAAAAAAAAAAAAAAACCTACACAAAAAACCCCTCTCGATCTTCGTAGATGATTTGTTTTTGCTTTTTCTATCTCCTGTGAGAGTCCCACCACTGCCTCTAGCTAACAGCATCCATTTGAACCCTGATGACCTTGTCTAGGCTGATATTAACCGGTTTCTTGGCTGCTAGCCCCTAAGTGACACACTCCATGAATTCATTTAAAGAGGCAATGCAGTGTACAAGCAAGGAGAACAAACCTTTTTAATGGGTGTAGTAACTGGAAGTAGTAACTGGATTATTACTGGTCGTTTCTTCTTCTTCTTCTTTTTTTTTTAAATGCCAAGATCAGACATCGCAAGGCTTCTACGCTTGTATTTCTATGGTCCAGAAAGCTTTAATTAGCTGGATTATTAACAGTTAGGTCATGCTCAAGTGGCATTTCCTGTTTTATGATGTATAAAGTTTTATTATCGATTGTTAGTGCTGGATTAAACCTTATTCACTTCCTGTACAGCTGATAAATATAAGTGAACCTCAATAGTATTGTAAGATTACGAAAATAGGTGTTCTTAACTAGCCAACAAAGAGACAAGCTGTTCCCCTATGTACTGAACATTTCTGGGGGATTTAAACACCTAACTTGATAGGTTATCATATTTCACTTCTGAGAAGTTCACTGTGGGTAAAGACATGCATGTGTTTGTTTCGTACAAGTTTGAAAATCCTCAATGCTAACTATCAAGCATGAGCCTGACAAAGATAAAACACCTATTGCAGAGTAAAAAAAAGAACGATTTTGTAGTCGATGAATAGTTTTGACCATCTTTTATTTTCGTTTTGAAGTTTTACTTTATTAGATCATGGCGATATCATGAGTAAATCTTTAATGTGGATGGAATTCTATTATTGATAAGTAATACGTTTAATGTATTATTTAATTGGACTAGTGGCATCTCCTTTGCTGCTTCCATCAAATTTCAGATCTGATTCTTTTACCCATAGTGCACACACTTACACAAATAAGGTGTTCTTTTTTTTAAGAAAAGATATTTCATCTCCTAATCAATTGAGACCACCACTGTAAAATAAGTTGCTATACTGAGTATTTGTGCTCTTTAGCCTTATATTCTGGTTGCGATACTCTCAGGGTAGTTTTCCTACTCAAAATCTCACTAATTAAAGGCTTATTGAAAAAAAAAAAAACAGTCTAGACTCTATGGATATCTTTCCTTTTTTTTTTTTTTTTACACTTTAAAAAAAAGTGTTTTTCTTCAGAGCCCAGCCAAATTGTAAAGCAGTTCTAAACTGGTCAATTTTGTCCAGTCTGGGGAAAAACATTTAGCAAAAAAATAAAAATAATTGATGGTCACTGTTATATATTTTATTTGTTAATATTTAAAAACTTTTTAAACATTAACTTTTGCGACTTTTGTTTTTACTCATTTACTTAGAATACTAACCTAACCCTAACCCAATGTTTTTTTCCCCCTAAATCAGATTGCCACATAATAATTTAATAAAAAAATATATATAAATAAATGATTATTAATAAGTTCTTGGCTCCTAATAAAAATAAGAGCATGCCTATGCACCTATGCATGTTGGGTTCCACCAAAATATAATTTATCTAAAAAAGAATCTTGAAACCAAATCACAGCTAATAGTCCCTTTGTTGTATTCTCACCCTGCTGTAGTCCCAGTAACATTTTGCATTTAATTCAGCAATCTAACGCCACCAGGAAGTACATAAGTGTCTTAATCCCTGTCAATTGGAACTCAAAAGAGGCATTAACTAGAGGGAAGAGATTAGCAGTTATGTCATTAGTTTCTTCCATTTTTTCCATGGAAACGGGGGTTTTCATGAGGCGAATATGGTGTGTGAACTGGTTGCTTTTGGATTGACATGTAATCCACTTTTCCTGCAGGCTAAGACATCCTCTGTCACTTGCTCTGACAAGTACATCAATGAGGTCTACCTCTTCCACATACTGTATTTGCTGGTGTAGGAGTGTTGGTATGCGCATAAAAACCGACCATTTTACAGGAGTAATGTTCATTTTACAGTGTAAACTCAAATGTAGCGCAAAAAAAAGAAAGAAAAAAAAAAGACTCCCAGTCTAGTGTGCCAATTCCTGCAGCTTTGTACCTCCAAACTGTCTGATGTGCTGCCAAGCTGGACACTAAGGGTTTATACATGGGAGGAAGAGGTGTGTGTGAGAGAGCGCACAGGATGGAGGCGGGTTGAGAAAGAACTGCCAGTGAACTTAACATCAGATAAATGCCAGATAATATGCCAAAGAAATGCCAGGATGTATACAAGATCCCACCCAGTAGCATTGTTGTTTATTATTATTATTTCTTTGGACGGAGAAAAAGGGAGTCTTTTTTTTTTTTTGTCAAGTAGAAGTACGGCATATGGTTTCATCATATCAAATGAGCTCACCTGTGATTCGATAACCCCCTGTTAAGATGCCCGGGAGCATAACACCCACAAACACACATTTCTATGTGTATAGCTTCTTCAGGAAGTGTATTGTCCACACAAACACACATTTAATAGTGTGTGCTGTTTTTACTATATATATATGCAGGCTATTGTTTTTTTTTTCAATAGATAGATGGATGAACGAATTGATAGATGGAGTTTAACTGTTACACACACTGCAGAGCTAATAGTCCCTTTGAGGCTCTAGGATGTGTAGTGTAGCAGTGAAGCTCGATATCTTTAGGGAGTTCTTTTCATGTTTTCTTTTTTTCCCCCCTCTATTTTCAGCAATGTCACTTTGAGGAATAACCGAATAACGTGCATAGTGCTTGTAACCGGCTGGAACCTGTTAGCATAAGGCAAAAGCTGTAACAGTGCAATACGAACAATGTTTTTTTTATTATTATTATTAATGGGAATAACCATGCTTACCATGTGTTCCTCTTTTTGCATCACCAGTTACCGAGTTCCTATGAAAAGAAATATTCTTCAGTTCAAACCTAATGGTGCAAAGAGTTCCCCTCGATAGCACTGTTTGCTTTTTGGATTTGAAGAAAGAAAATGGCCCTGGGGAAAATAATGGGAGCAGAATATTTCTTTCATTGACCCGTAATGTGTAGTTTTCACCAAAACCTCATCATTCCAGTTATCAAAATAATCAAATATCTTATAATACAATTCCTTTTCCCCCCCTCTTCATTTTTTTACCATTTCATAATGCGATTTTCCTATTGCAAATCCTCCTTGACTTTGCTTGGGTAATATACTGTATATTAAGGGGATATAGCAATAAAAATGCACAGTGGAGAATTTAATTGCTTACTGAAAATGGTTTATGAGAACGAGGGAAGGAGGAGGAGGAGGATTGTTAGAAAAAAAAAAGATAGTGTATGATAGTGGAGAGAATAGCTGAGATGTGAGATATGGGGAAGGATGGAGGGTTATAGCCTCGACAATATGGCCGATGTCTTGTTAGGTAAGGTGTTTGCCATGCCAACATCAATGAGCTACAGTGCATCTGGAAAGTATTCACAGCACTTCACTTTTTCCACATTTTGTTATGTTACAGCCTCATTCCAAAATGGATTAAAGTCATTATTTTCCTCAAAATTCGACAATTATGACAACGTGAAAGAAGTGTGTTTGAAATATTTGCACATTTATAAAAAATAAATAAATAAAAAAATACGAATAACAATCACATGTACATAAGTATTCATAGCCTTTGCTATAACACTCAAAATTGAGCTCAGGTGCATCCTGTTTCCACTGATCATCCTTGAGATGTTTCTGCAACTTGACCGGAGTCCACCTGTGGTACATTCAGTTGATTGGACATGATTTGGAAAAACACATACCTGTCTATATAAGTACCACAGTTAACAG
Source organism: Silurus glanis (assembly GCA_014706435.1). Taxonomy (NCBI): domain Eukaryota; kingdom Metazoa; phylum Chordata; class Actinopteri; order Siluriformes; family Siluridae; genus Silurus; species Silurus glanis. The sequence continues at coordinate 802,522 of JAAIIK010000059.1, read as the reverse complement.
TGCATGTCAGAGCACAAACCAAGCCATGAAGTCCAAGGAATTGTCTGTAGACCTCTGAGACAGGATTGTATCGAGGCATAGATCTGGGGAAGGTACAGAAACATTTCTGCAGCATTGAAGATCCAAGTGAGCACAGTGGACTCCATCATCCTTAAATGGAAGAAGTTTGGAACCACCAGGACTCTTCCTAGAGCGGGCCACCTGGCCAAACTGAGCGATCGGGGGAGGAGGGACTTAGTCAGGGTGGTGACCAAGAACCCAGTGGTCACAAAAAGTTCTAGCGTTTCTCTATGGATAGAGGGGAACATTCCAGAAGAACAACCTTCTCTGCAGCACTCCACCAATGTATGTATTGAGTATAGTGGTCAGACGGAAGCCCCTCCTCAGTAAAAGCCACATGAGACCCAACCTGGAGACCAGATTAAACTCTTTGGCATGAATTCCAAGCCATTTCTGTAGGAAACCAGTCACCGCTCATCACCTGGCCAATACCATCCATACAGTAAAGCATGGTGGTGGCAGCATCATGCTGTGGGGATGTTTTTCAGAATCAGGAAGTGGGAGATGTCAGGATCGAGGGAAAGATAAATGCAGCAATGAACAGAGACATCCTTAATGAAAACCTGCTCCAGAGTGCTCTGGACCTCAGATTGGGCCGACGGTTCATCTTCCAACACTACAACGATCCTAAGCACACAACCAAGATAACAAAGGAGTGGTTACAGGACGACTCTGTGAATGTCCTTCAGTGACCCAGCCAGTTCAGAGATGTTCAGAGATGTCTCTGAACAGACCTGAAAATATCTGTGCTCCGACGCTCTGTGAATATTTCCCGGATGCACTGTGCATCGGTTCTACAAGCGGTATAGCCGCAATCATGCTACATTTTTCAGGGAAAAAAATTAATGAAGAGACACGTAGTTGAAAGCTTTGACTCATTTCATGCATGATGTGTAAATATCTATCTTTCTGTCCTGCTTCCCTCTCACTCATTCGTTGCATAGTGTATCTTGCACGCCGCTGAACCCTCAAGGTGATAAGTTCCACCTTGACAGATAAAATAATTAATGAAGGCAATAAACGTATCACGCAGGCTCAAGGTAACAGCTGAGGAGGCTCGTCTTGCAGGCGGGAGAGTAATGGTTCCGCCACTCGGCACATTGCTCAGTACGCTTTCCTAGATAACGTGACAGTTGTGGTTTTTAATGCCGCATCGCCCGTGGTTTAAACCACTGGACAAACATTGCTGTAAGATGCCTGTCAGCTGAATGGCTTTCATAAAGAAATATAGCTTGAGCTGCTCTTGAAATATAGCTTTTAGACCAAAGGTGGTGTGTTTCATTTTTTCACTCGTGGCAAACATGACAGCCTGAGAAGTATTGTTGAGGTTTGTGTACAAGGTTCAGTGCGTTTTAATTTCATTATGAACAACTTTTGCACACTATTTAATTTTCTCTTTCTCGCTTGTCTCTTATGGTTATGACTGGGGAAAATATGGAATGTCTTATAGCACAAGAGACTGTTTGGCTTCTTGAATACTTTGCAGATATCAGCTCTGTTAAGAATAATGAAGTTAGGAAGGAAACATGATGAGACTTAATAAAGGGGGGACTAATAAAAGATGAGGTGGTAGTTTTCCAATAACAGCTTGAAGTGGTTTATTTTTCAAAGATCGCAGTCTTATTTTAAACCCATTTTTATTTCGATTACATTGAAGCAAGTTCATGCTACTTCTTTTAACTGCAGTAAACAGCCATTTCCTCGACAGCATCTTGTTTTTTTCCTTGTTGTAGTTTGATCATGATATGATTCTCATCATTCTTTGTTTGAATGTATGCTCCACACGAGGGCAAAAATACAATACAAATAAATATGTATTTGTTCTGATGGAAATATTTCAGTAGACGTGATTAAGGCCATTTATTTTTGTCCTACTAGTCACTTGAAATCAACCAGTGTAGCAGGAAGAGAGTAGGAACTAAACTTCCCAGCAGCCCCTGCATGTCACGTTACTAAGCACACACACCGGTTTCTTGTTTCACCTCAATCAGCACCTCTAGTTAAGTTCAAGTTTTTATGCGTCTCTTGTTAAGCATCTGTTGCCATTTTAGTTTTGCCATGCCAGTGATCCCATGTCAGATCACATGTCAAATCCCATGTCAGATCCCAGGTCAGAACCCATGTTAGATCTTATGTCAGATCTGAACACTTGCCTTCATCTTGTTCCTGTTTCCTAGACTTGTTTTTAGTTTTAAATTTTTGTCCCTTGTGTTTAAACTTTTTTTCTCCTTCACTTCTTAGCAATAAAAGTCTGCACTTGGACCCGCCTTTGCCTTTATTGCATGACTAAAGCGTATGGCGATTCGACACTTTTAGAAGCATGTACTCTACATCGATCCACAAACATTTTAGCTTGCCTTCATTTTGTGTTTGGATAATTGTCAGTCAATACCTTCACCAATCATTTAGTTTTTTAACTCTCTACAGCAGCCCTGTAAGTCACTTGGAACATTTAGTAGAGCAGCTATATGTGAGTCAAGATCCTTTGTTTAACATATTCATGGACAAAGAAAGTTCAGACAGCTGTTTTTAAACCCTTATATTTACATTTTATGCATATTCACTACCTTGAAAAAACTTCAACCTGTATTCTCTTCTGAAAACGAAGAGCTGAAGGATGAACTGGCAAAAGACAGGTTTTATGCTTTGAAACTTCCAAAGTAGTGGAAATCCTCTCTTGCTATAAGGGTGTGTGAAACTTTTATTTATTTATTTTTTTGTGCAATAGACTGAGGATTTAATAAAATGACGCTTTATGCATATTTTTTTATTTTTTTTGGATGAGCAAATAAATGAAGAACTTTTAAGCGTTAGAGTTTTACTTAGATGCTAATTAGTTTCAGCTATCGGATATGACACATTAGCATAACAGCACTGTTGGAGAGCATTAATTTCTCATTACTGTTAGTTTCAGATTTTTCCTACTGTGATTTCCTCACTATGGAGGACACAATACCATGAAACCAGAGTGAAACTCTTGATGCTAACACCAGTAGCAGACATTAACACTGAGTGTTGTGTCTGACAGAGAGCTTTGCTTCATTAGCTTGTTTGCAGCCACAGTGAGCATTAAAATCAGATAGAAATCATTTAGTTGTGCTATTGACTGGTAAAGCCCTCAGGCTGCAGAGTCCGGAGATTCAAAACTGAACTGATAATTGCCCCCCCTTTATTTCCCAATGTGTAGTGATTTCAGATTGTGCTGATGGAGGGAATGGTTTATCGTTCTTGGCACTGTTTCGGTGGTTCTTGGCAACGCAAACGGCAGCTGAAGGAAATTTGGAATGCGTATAATCGAGTAAACATTAATAAAGGAGAGGAAGAGCAATGAGGTAAAATCTGTGTAATTCAATTTAGTGGAAATGTGTTTGGAAGAGAAAGCCACGAGGGGATGGGGCCTTGAATAGGTTTTGCGTTCGAACGTGCAGACGCTCATGGGCACCAACATTTCTAATGGTCCTCCTGAGAGTGGTGACTGCCTTATCATCGTCAGGTTTCCAGAATAAATTGCCAGAATGTCTGATGCAGTAGATGTTGCGTAGTTTGCTATTGGCTGGCTTTACATTAGTCTAATTTAGGATGCTTGATAAAACGTGCATTATCAGCGCATTTAAATAGCTACTGGTAAAAAAACCAAAAGAATTAGTTGCTTATTAGTGTGTGTCTGTGTGTGGTATTCATGAATCCAAGATTAATAAGCAAACAGATGGTGGGGTGGGTTGTTGTTTCTCTGTGTGTGTGTGTGTGTGTGTGTGTGTGTGTGTGTGTGTGTGTGTGTGCGTGCGTGCGTGCGTGCGTGCGTGCGTGCGTGCGTGCGTGCGTGCGTGCGTGTGAGAGGGGGTCTACGTCTAGTGCTACGTCAATATGTGGATGGATAGCTAAGGAGCACAAAATTCCAAAAAAAAAAAAATTATAATAAACATGTTAAAATAAATTTGAGGAAAATTACTGCAATAAATACTAATTTTAGCATGTTAAAGTAGGATGGATTAATGGATAAATACAATATATGGGCAAAATGTATTAGGACACCTCATTTTTCCAGCCACATGTGGTTCATCTCCAGACTGTTAACGAACAGTTGTCGGCACACATTTGTATATCATGTCTTTGTATACTGTGCATAAAGACAGCTCCATGAAGATGCGATTTACATGGGTTGGAGTGAAAGATATTGAGTAGCCTGACCTCAGACCTACTGAACACTTTTAGGATGAATTGGAACACTGACTGCTCCCTTGGCCTCCTCACCTAACATGATTACCTGACTTGTGGTACTGAATGAACACAAATTTCCACAAACATACTCTAAAATCTAGAGTGGAGGTTAAGATAGGAGCAAATGGGGCCCAAATGTGGAATTAGAGAGAGAGAGAGAGATAACATTCAATAAAAAGTAATATAATTAAAAAAAAAAAAAAAAAAAACAAAGGGCAGAAAGGTAAAATTGTGAATTGTCTGAAATATATTATTTGTGAGTGAAGACTGGTTTAGTGAGGGGTAATAGGGGGTCTGGCAACATTTTTCCAATCGCCAAATGCCTGTTCTTAGGTCAGGGGTAGTCTTCTGCTGTTCTGTAGCACATCCATATCAGGGTTTGACAGTTGCGTTCCAAGATGGTTTTTCTCCTGAACTCGTTAGTAAAGACTAATTTTTTTTTTTTAGTTACTGTAGACTTTATGTGAGCTCAGAACGCTTTGTCTATTCTACTCTGACCTACCATAACAAAAATGACATTTGTTTTTTGTTTTCTCTTAGTAGATAGTACACAGGGTCTACAGGTGGGATTTGCAGCTCAGCTCAATGAGCCGAATGATCAGCATACAGTAGCTCATTTAACCTAATGTTCTTTATATTCCTCACCTATGTCACTATGTTTATCGTTTGACTTATCCTGACTCCCCCTTTTTTTCCCCCAACCAGAGACCAAGCTTCCTCCTGAATTGTTTAATTGAGAGAAAACAGCTGTGAAAACCTCTACACTCTCCCAGTTCCATTCAGTCTTCTAATTAATTCTGGGAAGGTATCACAGGCAAATTAGCCATGAACAAAACGTGTTACACTGAATGAATCGTTGAACTATTTAAATTTCATTATTTCATTTTGGTGATGAGGGAGGCAATTAGCTTTTCCTCAGCTCACAAGCTTCTTGTGAAGCTCTCTTAGAGCTTATTCAAGCTTAATGTTAAAACACTTACACATGCATGCGCACGCACGCACACACACACACACACACACACACACACACACACACACACACACACATTGCATTTGAACTTTAATTACTTAGAAGATTGAGTACGCAGATGCCTCTGAATATTAATGAGCGAAACGTTCATAAAAAAGCAAAATAAAATTGGAAGGAAAGTCAGGAAGAACTTTTAAAAAAATTTATTTTACACACAAAATTGTAGTCACATTAAGATTTTCTTTTTTTTTTTTTCATGAAATTCTTCATGGATTTCCTTTTTGCACACACTCTGTCAGGTTGAATATCAGATATTCATTAAACATTTACAATGTGGTTCACTTTATGACCGTTTGAGCTTCTCCCACAAAATAGATATTAATAGACATTTTTTGTAATATATAGAATTGAAACGCTGCTTTTTTTTAAAGATTAAATAAACCCAATGTGTCAAGGCAAGCATGGCGAGCAATGCTGATGTCAAAAGTAAACACAATTAATCATTACAAATGGAATTTACCTTTGCGTCTAGCAGACGGTCCACATAACCACCCACAGAATGAGAGTCGCATCCATTTCGAGGACACATTTTGCCGACACAAAAAAAATTCTTGCATTCGACTCTGTAAGTGCCATATAATACATTACCCTTGAAATAGTGTGATTTGCCATCATTTTTTTTTTTTACTTGTCCTGTTTGCGTTTGAGAGTGTGTAGGAGTATAAAATGTCAGGAGAGTGTTGTAGAAACAAAGCATTAAATGGCAGAGATGGTGTAATATCGGTGACATTTGGAAATAAATTGTGCATGATGAATTGGAACAGCTTGACAACTGATCCCCAAAAAATGAATCAGCGGATGAAGGAATAAACGAACAAGTAAATAAATAACCGACTAAACCTTTATATAACGTTTAGAAATAGGTTATAAACGTTACAACAAATTTAACACGGACTTGTTCGTTTTCTGATTCCAGGCTCACATCAGTTTTGAATATGAGACTGAAAGGGCAATAGGAGTGCAGCTTTTCATTCATCATCTCCACACTGATTCGTTATGATGCATTCCCTCCTCTTCTCCCGGACACCTCGGTAAATTATTAACGCGTTTTAAATTACACTCACGTCTTCATGTAATTAGAGAGAGCACATTTGAGAGAAACAAAGCGAGCAAGAGAGATGCATCCATTATGTATAGACCTGGGGAGATGTATGTTTGCCTTCATCAAGCATTATCACTGAGATATCTTTTAACCAGCTATATTTACCATTATTCCACCCTTTTGCACCAGCTTCTTCCCCCAAAATCAAATTGGAATCTTCAGGAGAAATTGCTGGTATGGGCAAATTCTCATTTTCCTCAGTGAAATGAGAATAAGTGCAGTGATTCCTAATTCTCGTTTTCATAATTTGCACTCACTGGCCGAGTGCCAAGCATTTTTATGAGCTAAAATTGGTATTGTTGAAAGGCTAAAACGATCAGCCAAGCATCCAGGATATTGCCCGTAAATGTAACCTGATTTTATCTGGACCAGCTTCGTGCCTCCTGACAATTTCTGCATTAAGAGCTAATGACAATTGATTGTCGGTGTCTTGCTACCCATGTATTTTCAAAATTTGTTTCCTATAACTTGAAATGCATCGGGTTAGTAGTCCCGATATAAATCAGCGAGTCAGCGATACAAATTGGGTTGACTTTCCGATGACCCCACTGATGACGGAGCAAAAACGGATAACGGCAGACTTGCTGTATAATGAGCTACAGCTTAAAGATGCTTCTGCTTTAGTACTGTTGGGACTTGAGTGCAGTATTTCACACTATTGACTATACTATTTGTTGACAGAATTGGCCAGTTTAGACAGACAAAAAATGGAATGGAATGGAATGGAAATTTTTCAAAGCCTAAAAATTGCAATATGATGTTCCACCAAGTCTTTATTTAGATTTTTTTCCTTCACGGAATCTGCTTTTATAAAGAGTCTTCCAATAACTCCATTTATACAATTATGCTGTTGAAGGTTAACCGTGTTGTTGAGGGCTCAGGAGTGGCAGCTTAGTGGTGTAGCGATTTGAACTCGTGACCTTTTGATCAGAATTTCAACACTTCAACGACTGAGCTACAATTACCACTTATTTACCTCCTTTTGTTGTTGTTTGTCTTAGGCGCCAGATTGTGCAACAAATCACCTGCAGAAAATGGACTATAAATTCAATGGTTTGTGGACACACGACAATCATATTTTGCCCTTTTCTACACTGTGACCACAATGTTGGGAGCACATAATTGCATAGAATGCCTTTGTTTGTTGTAGCATTATGATGTATAACTGGGACTTGGGGACCTAAATCTGTTCTAGCATAAAAAATGCCCCTGTGCAAAAAGCAAGCTGTTTAAAGATTACACATTTCCAAGGTTGAAGTGGCCTGCACAGAGCCCTGACCTCAACCTCATTGAACACGTTTGAATTAAGGTTAGACTGTTTCCCAGACCTTGTCATTTGACACCAGGTACTTGACCTCATTAATGCTTTTGTGGCTGAACGTTTAAGTGCTGAAATCTATTTAAAAGTGTTGGTTATTGTAACAGAAAATGCCGTACTACATCTGAAACGGAATGTTTAAAAAGCACTTGGACGTGAGAGTCAGGTTTCAAAACCTTTGGCCATAGAGTGGATCTCCTCAGATTTTCCATATGCATTGATTCAGGAGTTCTACACTCTCTGCACACCAAAATGGTTGTATTTTAGGACCACGATAACGAAACACTAAATGCATTGGCAGTTGTTTGATCTCTTAAAGAACCTTGGGATGCATAAACCACGGCAGAAGACAAAGCAGCACAGTTAAATGGTTGATGGATATACCCACTCTTTTGGCAAATGTTGAAACTTAAAAGGAATGTATTAATGGAACCCTGGTGCTACTCCATTTTTTTTTTTTTTTTGTTTAATCTTTTCTGGCTCTTTACATTTTACAGAACCATTTGCTCTAGTGCTGTGCTTTGAGAGAGGACCATATGCCTGAGGCAGTCCTGCAAGAGTTCTGCATAGTACTTGTGCTCAGCAGGAGGCCTTCTGGAAAGAAGAGGACTCAGTTGCTGAGCACTTATGCTGATGAATGAGGAGAGAGATGAGTGTAAGACCTGCAACAGTGGTGCTGTTTGTTTTTTCCTCTATAACTTACCTGCTTTTGCCATCCTCTGTGCACAACCAGAATTGCAGCAGCAAATGCCTAACATCTGGTTGGTGTCACATGGTGGACAGGACCCTGCACAAACAAAATTATTTATTCACAAAAGAAATGGTACAGTGAAGGACATGGAGGTCCCTTGCTCCCATTGCCTAACAGGCTAATGTATTCATATCGCACAATAACCACCCATTTCTGGTATACAGCCATACTGCTGGTGTTATTTTGATATTTCCCATAGGATCATTTGTGTATGCAGTAGGGTGTCTTGCCCAGGCGGGTGTAAATGGCACATGAGCCCCTCTGGTTGGAGCCATACGGTGCCTGCAGCTGCCTGATTATCACGGATGTTGAGCAAGAGGGCAGATTTCCAAACATGTCCGCCTTAATGATAAAATTAGGACCCCACCACCATCTGACACTCCATAAGCCTTGGCCAATCATAGTCTGGCAGCTTTCTGAGTCACCATCTTGACAGCCAAGGCTTCTCTGAATGACAACAAATAGCTGTGTCGGAGAACTTGTTTAAATCTCATTTTGATTTTGAATTCATAAATACATAATATTGTTAGTGATACAAAAGTCGTGTATTCAGCAGGGGAATCTTTTTCTTACTAATCCACTATGTTGCGTATTGGCTTGGCATTATCCTGTTTGTCTTTTTCATATTAACATCCTTATTTGTGAGTGATTGAATATTTGTGTAAGCCACGTTAAGATGTACTGCATTGTCCCCTCTGTGGCAATTACCTCAGGCATGCAGTGAGGCTGTTAGTGGTAAGAAAATGAATGCAAGCTCCTTGAGATGTTGTTGGCTGGATTCTATGCTCTACTATTTAAACTATGGCCAACAACTCAATTACAGATTTCCAAATTATAACAAAAAAAAAAACACTCGTAGTGGGTTATAATGTGGTAGATACCACTAAGCATAGCACCAAAGTCTAGAGAATGATACCTGCTGCTGATATGTCGTTAATATCAAGGCTGTTTTTTGGATTTTTTGACACCCAAGTCAAGTACCGATTGTCACCAGCCCCCCCAGATCCATGACTCCACCCCCCCACACCATACAAATCATTTGCAACCTTCGATAAAATGTTACACATTTAATAATCATTGCAGAATCGCATGGATTCAACAACCACCCCCCAACCCGCCTAGTTTGCCTACGTCTAGAAATGTTACTGGATGAATTCCATCCAACACTGACAGTAATAATAGCGTTAAAACCAAACTGATTTGCATTGTCTTGATTTGCCCTGCAGCATCATTGTAGGATCATGTGACACTTAATCTTGCAAGCAGCAGACAAGTGAGTCCAAAGGTAGCAGGGTCCATGTTGAATCAACATGTCTAAGAAGATTATTGGTGTCAGTAGGCCCACTGCAAACCAGGCTGTGTTGGGTATGACTTTGTTCTGTATTGAGACTTTCAGTTTGTGAAACTGGGTGGGTTAGTGGTATTAGGTTTTAAAAAGGTTCAGTTTTGAACCATTTCTGGAAGTGAAAACATCTGTTTTAGGGTTCTTTATTCAAATGTACACCATGTACATACTGCATTTGCTTTTATGCACTACAAATTAATGTGAAGTAGTTGAGACCCCAATTCTACACAAGACTCCTTAGAGCAGGGCTGTCCAATCTTTTTCACAAAGGGCCAGTGTGGGTGCAGGTTTTCATTCCAACCAATCAAGAGGAAAACCTGATAGTCATTGAAAAAAGAAAACAATTAGATATAAACAGGTAGAAGAACTTGCTGTGGACTTGTTTGGTTGGAATGAAAACCCGCACCCCCACTGGCCCTTTGTGTAAAAGATTGGACACCCCTGCCTTAGAGGGATAGGTGTACCATGGTCATATGTTGTTCTATTTAGCAGAAGAGGTAAGGTTTTGACCTTGGTTGCACTGTGCTCGCTTCTTGTTCAGTATTGCATGCATATGAAAAATATGGTGAAAGAAGCCTGTCTTTTTCTGTTAAATACTTCTTATAGCTTAACAAATTGAGCTTTAGGATGCTAAATTCAATACATGTAACAGACAATGAAACAATGTCTCAGATTTCCCGTTTGATTTTCTAGAGTTTCAGGAGACCAGAGCAGAGATATTTGGTGGGTGGCTGTAGCTGTAAGGTTAAGGTGTTGCAAGAGTTTTAGAAAGTGTTGGAGATATTGGTCTTGTTGGGACTTTAAAGATTACAAACGCTATGCAGGATAAATCAGGTCTTAGGGGCTGGTTGGCAAAAAAAAAAAAAAACATCGTAGTAAAAGTAAAACCCCTCGGCAGGTTTTATAAGTTATAGCAGTGCAATTTAGCTATAAGATATTAGGTATCTACAAATTCACTCTGGATCGGCAAGAAAGCTGCTCACAAAGCTCTTCCGCAGTAATGGGCAGATAGGCGGTTGTTTAAATCCTCTTCTGTGATTTTAAGGATGGAGAGGTGCTGCTGTAGCAGACCAAGTGGTTTCATGATGATGGATCTCATACCCAGAGCCAACCATTGGTGTCTAAATGCTATAAAAGGTTTCTATATGACTTGCAGAAAGAGATGTGGGTTGGAATAAATGTAAAAGTATATTAGCAAAACCGAAGAAATTAAATGACAAAAATTAGCAGGCAAGTGCAAAGTCCAAGCAAAGGCAAAATAATATCATCTAAAATATAGAAGTAATACTGACCAGAAGGCATAAAACATGTCTAATAGAATAAGCCTGGGATCCTGGACAGTGGATGTTGAGTAGAGCACTTTACAACAAGTTATTTATGGATATGGATTTTCGAGCACAGAACACTGCCGATATATTCGGTTCTGTTTTTGGCCTCAGTCTACCTGCAATCATGCAAGTTTGAAATACAACAGATCTTTTCGAGTTATTTTATACCTTTTAGTGGTTTTTAAGTCAGCAGTAAATTGAAGGGTTTGGGCAGGTGGGTAATTTTCAACTGGAGGATTTAAGCATTCTAAAATTACAGAGCAACTCTCATCACGTCTTTTTATCCCTCTTTGGGTAACATTAGCAACGAGTTGGAAAAAGGAAGGAGAGTTTTTGTTGCTCCAACATATTTTATTTGTGTTTTTTTTTCTAAAACAGATGTATTAGGAAAGTTTCTATTTTTGAAATGTTCAATATAATCGGCAAAACAAGGATTGGATACCTGTGCACTAATGTGCACTAATGGGTCTGAAAAAAGTCTATTTCAGGAAGTGTTTGTTATTTCGGGAGTGAATTGAATCAAAATGTTCTACATTCAGCAAGCTGTACCATTTGTGATTTTGCTACGCCAATGTCAAGGATGGTGGTGCCCATCCAAGCTGTTTTTCAGTGATGGTTTTCTTGTTGGTTTATTGTGTTTTTTCCAGCTTTAAGAGCGAATCACTTTGTCTTGTTGAATTGTTGATTAGTGGTCAATGTGTGAACATGATCGCTATGAGCTTGGCATACATGTTTAATTCTGATTGCTGGCCTTATAGAAGAGACAGACATATTTCCCCGGTTAAATAGGTTACGCCCTGTTGGGCTAGGATTTATCGAGGTTTTCGAACTCTTTTGCTTTTATCTCGTATCTCTGCCCGATCGTGGGGAAACTAAATGGTTTTACACAGAGAAAGAGAGAGAGAGAGAGAGAGAGAGAGAGAGAGAGAGAGAGAGAAAGATCACCTGGAAATAAAATCTCAGTTTAAGATCAGGAATTTATTTAGACAGGGGAAAAAAAGCTCCTACTGCCAAACAGTTATGTGTGTGTTCCATAAGTACTCCAAAGAAAAAAAAAGCATTTGAGTGAGCAATGGCCTTCGGGAGTTGCGCCGAATGAAATGCTTTTTTTTTCTGTCCCCCACACCTCTCTTAAGAAGAGAACCTTTCTTGCTTGTTTTTTTTTTTTTTTTTTTTTTTTTTTCCGGTTATCTTGTTTCTTTCTTATTTTATTTCTATTATTTTTTACTTTGAGTTCAAACTCTGACATCCGTGTCTGCCCCAGGATGTCTGTCACAAACTGCAGTCCAACGTTGTGACAATGATTTTTTTTTCCCTTCCCGTGCCTTTTTATGACCTCGTTTTTTCCTTTCTTTCTTTTTTTCTGTTCTTTCCTTCAAGGTCTGGCGCACCTGACGTTAAACAGCCAAGGTATGGGTTTGTTCTGTTTTTTGCTGCTCTTTTTTTTTTTTAAGTGAGGAGCAACAACACACACACACACACACACACACACAAACACACACGAAACCAAAAACGCTCCTTTTGCCCAAACTTTCCTTCCTCTATACAAACCCTCCCTTTCTACCCACTGTTCTTTTTTCCTACCCCCATTTCCTACCCAACCCTTCTATTCCCTTTCCCCTCCTTTCATGTATCCCCCCTTCATCTTGTTGACTTCGCCCTGTCCGTCAATCTCTTGTCCTGTACTCTGGCCTTTCTCCTGAAGACACGCCTTTGACCGGAACTCTCCCGACAAAAGGTAATGCTGTTTTATTTTTTTTTTTGGTTTGTTTGAAATGATATGCTGCACAAATGTCATCCGCTGCTGAATTATTGCTTCTCCAAATCACTGAACAAAAGGGCGAGTGTTTGTGTTTCTGGAATGCACAGAGTGAGTTGAAACTTCTCTGTTGTCATTCTCATTGTTTGGCATCATTAGACAGTGTCCAGCAATTTCCCCCAGTTACCAGAACTGCTAGAATTAAAGGTTTAGCTGTCTCGACTTCTTTAACTAATCAATTGCATGTTCAACCACAGATCACAAGATTAAGCTAATTGCTTTACACTCATTACCATCTCCGAGGGTCATCAAATAATGACTAATGCTCTGTATGCTACTCTGATCATTGTAACCTAGATTGTACAGTTAGAAAAGTTTTTTCTGCTCCAATTTACTTTGACCGAACATCCTTCCTGCTCTTCACCTGACCTTTATGTGTGACGCTGATCCACTATACTGACCTGTACACCAGCTCCTAGCCAAGCATCTCCTGTAGCAATGAGGTTATGAAGGTCATGTGTACAGGTATATGCTTGCGTATGGAGAAAGATGACCTTTTCCCAAGCCTCTCCTCTTTCTCTCGCTCACTTACTCCCAACATCCTCTACATACAAAATACTGCAGTCTGCTTTCACAGGACACCATGTGCAGAAGTGCATCAGGCTTGGTTGATTGATTATTTTTTTTTCTTCGATTACAATTGACCTTTTAAAATAATCCTGCTTGATGATTTAATTGACTAAAGCTAAAACAAACTGACAGTCAGAAAATGTTCTAACTTTATGTTGATTGCCACCACAGACATTATGCTAATTAGAGACAGTTCACTGCCTATAATATAATACAGAATAACCAAAGAGAAGTATTTGTTAAACCTAATTAGGATTCACATATATTGCGTATATATTTTTTACTGATATTTAAGGCTAAATATAATCATGTAGTATAATCATTACAATTTTAAAATATACATTACTTTACATTATAATTGTATAATATCTACACCAGTTATCTGTGATAAAAATTCAGAATATCTATCTAAAGCTAATCCTCCTTTTCCATCGCTTAATGGGAAAATAGACAATAAAGTGCATAGGAACTGGCATATTGGACATATTGCTATTTAGATTGTAAAATTTACATAATAGTATGTTTCCCCTTTCAGTTGTAGCTTTAGAACCAAACTGCATTATAGTTGTTGTTGATTTATTCATTAAAAAAAACAGTTCAACATTTGCAATACAAATGAACGAATGCATTAACTGAATAATGAAGTTAAGCCGTAATGGTTTTACTAAAAAACAATGTACAGCACAAACAAAAGGTAAAAAAACAAAGAATCAACAAAAATTAACAATTAACATAGATAGATAGATAGATAGATAGATAGATAGATAGATAGATAGATAGACAGATAAAACCTGCATAATTTATGACTTTATGAAGATCACTCATTAGAACTAATATGTAGGAATTATCTATTAATATTCATAAATCAAATGTGCAGGATTGTTAAAGTTTGATTTGTTTTTAGTTCTAAACAAATCCAACACTTCCCCTTACCAGCATGAAATTTTATACAATTTGCATAATGTAAATTAGAAATATACAATGTCTGAGACCATGTTTATCTGTAAGAGGTTTCCAGAGATTGGTGTATATAGAAATTTGTACAGATTTTAATTAATATTTGTTACTTAATTTAGTTACATAGTTTTAAAAAGTCATTTCTCAATAGTAGTAATATCTAGATATTGAGTATATATAGTAATTTGCAAAATTGGCAGAACTCGGTTTTTTTTTTTTCTAGTCCTGTTCCCACATTACCTCATTGTGATTCACAGCTCTGTCTCACTCTGACCTTTGCTCCCAGACTATTTATTTAGCTTCCTCGTATTTCTGTGTATTTACTCTCTGGATCGTGTCAACTGTTTACTTGCCTGCCTTGTGCTCCAACAGACCAAAGCACTGAGAAGGTAATTGGACATGCTGGAGGAATTGGAAATTAGGAATTAAGAATGTTTCCTATTTCACATATGGTTCTTTGGTTGCAGCAGTTACTGTGAGCCTAAGTTGTTATTCCAAACCACACTGATCTTCTGTTTGTTACCTGTAAGGCGTGATTTTGCATTTCCAAAAGGTCTGAGTGCAGCGACACGACAGCGGACACGTCGTAAAACCATAAGCCGATCACACTTTTCAGTCAGCTGTAAAAATCAACTGCAGTCATTTAATTCAGTGTTGTTTATCTTATCAGAAATGTATTGTAACACACTCCGTGTATTTGGGTTCCTAAGTTTTTGAACAGTGACACAATTTTCGTCATTTGCACAACCACAATGAGTTAAAAATCTAAAATAACATCTTGTTCCTCAATTAAAGGACTGTATATTGAAGGAGGGTATCTGCAAATTCAGCCACTCCAAACCTCAGCACTGCCTCGAAAAACATGGAGAGACAATTTAATTAAATGATCACAGAATGTTTCCCTTGCTGAAGAAAAAAAACCATTGAGAACAAGAACACTGTCATGTAGCTAGATTTATCATTGTCAAATCCGCAATTAAGAGATGCATTTGTGAAGTAAA
>JAAIIK010000059.1:766524-777023 GCA_014706435.1 Silurus glanis | reverse complement strand
AGATAGATAGATAGATAGATAGATAGATAGATAGATAGATAGATAGACAGACAGACAAAAAAAATATTTTTTACAAGCTGATTGAAGCAGTTGGTTTTGCATTCACTTGTGAAACTAGGACGGTTAATAGGAGAGAGAAAACTGTCAAAGGACGTTGTGACTGTGACACTGTGTGTTTCAATGTGTGTGTGTGTGTGTGTGTGTGTGTGTGTGGCGTATATTATTGTAAGAAATGTGCATGTTTAGTTTTCCTTCCATCCATACTTTTTTCCCTCATCCTCTTTTGTCTCTGCCTTTTGACATCTGTCTATTTACATTCTGCCTGTCTGCTCTCTATTTTTCTTTGCCTTTTGGTTATCCATCTATCACTCCAACCATCCTCCGACCTATTTATCTACCCATGTGTGTGTCTCTAGAATTGTACAAAATCACCGCACAAATAATATCATAGGATTTAATAATCCCTGTTAAATGACATTGCTTCTTATATACTGATGACAGAGGTAAACACAGGTGTGGTTTTGTGTTTGTGTGTTGCACTCTGTGTGTGTGTGTTTCTGTATTTGCTTCACAGCACAGCATATTTTGGCAGGCCAGTCACGAAATCCTATTGGCAGCCTCACTTAGTGAAACTGATGGAGCAAATCATACTCACTCTAAAACTCCCACACTACAGTACGCACACACACACACACACACACACACACACACACACACACAACAAGCAAGAGTGGACACTGGCTGCAAAATCAAAACTATTGCAATATAGCCTATAACTTGCATATAATTAATAAATATAAATAAAACCCTGAGATGGACTGGGATATTATTGAGGGTGTATTTCTTCTTCCTGTCCAGTATTCCAGGTATAGCCTTTGGTCCATTATGACCCTGATGAATAAATAAATGAAAGTTAAAAAATAATCTAATAATAATCACCATGGGTTTTTATATATATATATATATATATATATATATATATATATATATATATATATATATATAAACACGCAATGACATATTAATTAGAGTAAGTAAGAGTAAGATATACCTTTATTCGTCCCACAGTTACAGCAGTACAAAGAAGAAAAAAAGAGACCATGAGCAAAGTAGTCACGCTAACAGACATATTGCACACAGGTTTTAAAATTTCTGTTATTGCCCATGTGTTGTTTAAAATACTTTGTTATCATTGTTATTGCAGTTAAACAGTAATAACAGTGTGTATTATGGTGACTGGTTCACTGGGAGCAGCTTTGATTGTAAAGTTTGTTTAATATAAACAAATATAGTAAAACAAAAGGAAAGGTTACAAAAAAAGGCATTCCAGATTGCTCTGTGCTGTGATGTTTGTGTCTCGACATCATTTCCTCTTTTAATTGGATAGGTGTATTTACCCCTTTTCCATGCCGTCTGCCCCAATCCTCCTTCCTTATTGTTTTTTATCCTCACCATTCTTATATATCAGTTCACAGTTTAATTGAATTTGGCCCCTGCGGCTCTTTGCACAGTAACATTCCGATCTCATCTCTGCATGCCGTAATTAAGGTCGAAACAAGCGGAGAGGGGCTCAGAGAGATACGGGTCATGTGGGATGCTGCTTTGCTCAAGCCGTTAGGGCCGATGCTGTTTCGACCGGTCTGTGGACTATTAATCACAGTGACCCAGTATGACAGAGAAATGCTCGCTGCTGGATTTACGTTCCCTCATCTTTGCCCTAAAAATGACAGATTAAGTGCCGAGGGGGATCTCGGGGGTTGGTATCAGTGTTCCTAAGAGAATCCCAAGAGGGTGAATTAGCAACATGCTGTTTTTTCAGCAAAACCAGAGGAAGTAAACTGAGAGGACCAGGGATGTTAGAAACAGTGGCACAGAATAGCACAGTGCATGCTGTTGAGTATATCAAAATTGTGTAAAACACACAGTATAATAGGTAATAATGCTGATTTAATCTCCAACTGGTGAGTACAGTAAATGGGACAATATTTAGGAATCTATTATAATTATTATAATTATAATTATTATTATTATTATTATTAGTGCACCGACTGAGTTTGTGGCTGCCTATATACATACACTTAAGGGAAATAAGTGGTTATTTCACATACAGTACTTCAGATTGTCAAATTTTGCCAAATGCATTGACAAAAAAGAAAACGCTCCATATTGATTTGAAAGTCTTTTTTTTTTTTTTTTTGTTAAACCTACTTTGAAAATAAACATATATATAATACCGTATTTTTTCAGGGTGCTAATAATTTGAGATGTTCTTATATACATTTCAGCCCTACATGCATTAGTATGTACAGCCATACATACTAATACATAAAATGTCTCTATTAATTGTATGATATTTGCTAAAGTCTCCTTCCCCTTTAAAATGCAATTTGAGGCCAGAAAGAAAAAAAAAAACCAGAATTTGATCCGACATGACACAGAAAGGCAGTAGGCTTTAGTGATGTACCTCGCACATTATAAAAATTACAGCTGAAGGAAGGAAAGTAACTGAGGGCGTCATGCAGGACTCATTTCTCACGAGAGCAGGTGTTAAAGTACCCAGTCTCTCATCTCTCCAAGCCTTGAAGCAGCTTTGTAGGTAAGAGTGAACATGTGTTGGTCCCTTTCCTCTTTCAGCCTCCTGTGATAAATTTATGACCCAGTCTTTGTCACACACCCGTGCCCACACACACACACACACACACACACACAGACACACACACACTCAGTCTCTCTCTTTCTGACTTGCACTAAATAATTTTTTTTTCTTTCACACACACCTTCACCTGTGTATTAGGCGAAATCTCTTAATAACTACAGTCCTGTGAAAAGGTATTTTCTAATACTACTACTAATTTTTGTTTCTATATTTTTATAATGAAATGATTCAAATCTTCAAGCAAATTTAACACAATTTACAAAATGTGCACAAAGATAAATCGAGTAAATCCAAAATGCAGTTTTAAAATTTTGATTTCATTTCATTTATGGTTCTGAACTTGCAAAGCCTCAGACTAATTTTACTGTTAGATTGCAGGACTTTTAATGAAATGCTATGTTAGTTTTACACCAGATGCAAAAGGATGCATGCCTGGGGTCTGGCAGGTTTGGACAGCTTTTTTCCCTTTTTATAAATTACATAAATGCATTTTGTATTTACTCGGGTTATTATTGTGTTATCCTAAAATTGGTTTGATATGAATCATTTAAGTGTGAAACATATGCAAAAAAAATCAGGAAGGGGCAAATATTTTTACACTCTGCGACATGACCTCTTTCAGCAGATTTTAAATAAAGCTGATATCACACAAAAAGAAAAATTGCCATTTTTTTTTCAAGCTGATAAATAATAATTAGTTTAGTGTTACTATTAGCAGCAATGAAAGTGATCATTCGGCGATTGATAGACACAAACAAAAAGTGTACGCCAATTAGCTTACTAAAGTAACCATAGTGTGAGGATTAACCAAAGCAGTATTTCCCATGTCCTTATTTGCTCACAAAGCACTAAAACCTCAGTGATCACATTGTCCCTTACATGCACACTCTATAAAAGGCCCTTGCCACGTGGCGCGTGATCTCGGTTATTCTTGTCGGTTCACGTGGCCATTGTTGCTGTCGACTCGGTTGTAAAGCCATGATTACATTCTCAGCCTTTCATTCTACTTTCTTTTGTTATGGACTACTGGGGTGTTTTCTGGCAGAACAAGTAGAGATCAAGTATCAAAGTCATCTCAAGGGTTTGTAACATGTCCTGTTGGTATATAATAATACATAAAAACAGGCAGCATTCATGGACCTTTCTGAAAGTACTCGACAAGGAAAGTAGCCGAAGTGTGAGCACAATTTTCAATATTTTAAATGTTACTTTTTAAGGCATTTGGCAGATGCCCTTAGCCAGAGTGTCTTAAATGTATCTACAGCTGAGAAGCTTTGGGGTTAAGTGACTTGTTCAGGGGCACAGGAGTGACAGCTTGGTGTGGCTGGGATTTGAACTCATGACCTTCTGATCCAAAGTCCAATGCCTTAAACACTGTCTTCCCTAATATGTAGTTGGAATTGTGAAGAAACATTTGTAAAATCTTAATTAGTAATTATGGTCTAGTAGTAACTATAGAAGTAGTAGCAGTATTATTAGCAGTAATAGTGATCCGGGTAGTAGTATAGCGGTGTTTACTATTTATTTTTAGTAGTCTTGTATTAGTAGTAGTTGTATTACTATCTGTGATAGTAGCGTAATATCAACAGTAGTAGATGTACTGGAAGTGCTTTAGTAGTAATACTATTGTTACTAGCGGTGGTGCTAGTAAATAAAATGAACAGGAAGCAGAGGTGTAAAGAGTACCTGAAAATCATAGTTAACTATTCCAAATTCCAATATGACTTGAGTAAAAGTATTCGAGTTTCTGATTTGAACAGTACTTGAGTATTGTACTCATATTGAATATAGGCTCAAAGATGCATTAGTCTTCAACACCAAGACACATGCTGGTGAAAAGCCAAAAACAGTGAGGTGAGGTTTTATTTCCTAAAATACGAATCAAAATGTACATCTGAACAGCGCATTAACCAAAATCAACACAACAGCCTCTTGCCAGAATGAAACAGAGATCACACAAGTCATTAAAAAAATGACAAAGTAAAAAAGCAATCTTTTAGAAAGGTATCATCAATGAACAAATAGATTTACGGAATCACGTCACAAACTATAAGAAACATTAGTATTCAATGGACAAATACAATTAAAGCAAGTCATTTTGGATAAAGTAAAACCAATTATTCAGAGCTGACCGATTGATGCACCTCTCAGTCTCAGAGAGGGGCAATATTTTTATTCAACTTTAGCAAAAGCTGGTTCTCAAAGATTTTCTTCGAATTTATTCTAGCTCTGTTTGGGCTAAAAAAGGGCAGCAGTGCTAAAATGTTGCTCACATGCAGCATATGGCTAGCGGTGTGTTTAGCCCAGGTGTATAATGTCATTTGTAATGTCAATGTCAATTAAAATGAAGTGAAGTAAAAAGTACACATATTGAATCATAAATGTAGTCGAGCAGAGAGTAAAAGTTGCTTATATCTTTGATACTCAGTAAAGCTAGAAAATTGGCCAAAAAAAGTGCTTAACCCTCCATACTGTTGTCAAATTTTCCCCCTTTTAAAATTTGACGACGATAAAAATACCCTAAACTTCAATCTTTCAGCCTGAATTTTTCTGAAGTTCTGAAAATACACGAAAAAGAAAACATTTTAAAATCTACTTTTGTACATGTGCTATAATAATTTCTACATGGAGGCTGTTATGGGTCAGATTTGACCCATTTCTACCAAAATGGATTTCAGATTTACCACTGTGTGTTAAAGCAAGGAAAATGGTGGGAATCTTGAAACTGTGAAACTGTACATTGAAGGAATGTGTGTATTTTTTTATGGGACAGTGGTGACAGTGTTCATGAGCGAGCTTGTAATTGTCCTTCGAAACTGTCCGTCTTAGAAGGGTCATGGGAGAATAGTTGTACATAGTTAAATAATAAATCCGACAGTTCTAGAATGTTTTTGCCTATGTTATGTTTTTGTCTTTAGTAAAACAGGACCTCACGTTGTGTGATATTAGATGGTTTTGTCCATAAACGAGTGGTGTAAAACCTAGAAAAATTTACTCTTCCTGTACTCTGAAACTTTAATTAAGGTTTAATTCTCCATTAATTAAAGTCTTAAAGTTTTAAAGGTCTGTAGTTCATAATTTGGTACAGACACTTATTATTGGGGTGATATTCATACTGTAAAGGCATGGGATATGAACAGGATGTAAAGGTTAAATATAGGTTCAAAGTACATTTACCCAAATACTTTACACCACTGACAGGAAGTAGGGATCTGGCAAATGCATTTTTTTTTTTATTGTAAGTGCTGTGAAATGTTCTAATGGTTGCCCTTCACATTCTCTATTACAGGCAGATTCTACATTTGAGTGGTGCAATCATCTGCCATTAGAGTATAATTACTGTATGTTCTTCTCCCTGAAGGAATTTAAATCATTCACCTGATTAAGACCACCTCGTTTTTTTCCTCTCTCACGCTCACACTATTACAATCCCACACAAAGTGTCTGTCATTCATTCACTTCACGTGCAGTCTTCTGTCCTTATATTTATGTTCTAAAGGTACCGTCACACCCTGCTATAGTGTTGTTGGGAATGCATTTCCACTTTATGAGGTTTTGAGCCTGAAAAATAACTAATGACTAATTTTGGTCGCATTTTTAAAAGTCCTTTTGGACAGAGACAAACAATGAATGTGAAATTCGAATTAGGTTTAGCATTTGTACTTTGTATTATGACCAAAGAAATAAAATCCAGGCACATCACTTATTTTTCATGAACCTTGATAAATGTTTGTTGCTCATTATTTGGGTCTTTTACTTTATACTCAGCTTCATATTCTTTACAAGATGTGTGCTTACCCACTTTAAGGATTACTGCTAAACAAGCTAACACCATTTCTAAACACAAAACCTCAGCTTTATTTAAAGCAAACACAACCTACTCTTACAGAAAAAAAAAATACATTTATTTGGAGCCCCATTACACCACAGATATCAAAGTTCCACATGCTAGCATTGTTTCTGAACAAAAATAATGGTTTGTTTTAAGGCAGACCAACTACTTGGTCTCACAGGGGAGAAGAGAAAAAAAACAACTTAATTGCAGCACTTTTACGCAAGGAATAACAAAGTCCTGTCAGAGGCACAATAGGTTCAAAATGTTTCACTTTTAATGTGTAGTATTTCAGAAGCATATTTCAGAAGCCTTCATTTTATGTAGGTGAGGTTAAATTATGATGGGGAATAATATTACTTACTTACTTACATTCAACAGTTACAGCACAGTGATATGCATATGAACATATATATTCAGAAATGCTGCTATTAAATGTGTATTAAGGTGTGAAACTAGGTTGAACATAATGATTGTATTTTGCCCAAGTACATAATGAACTGCTACATAGGTCCCCTTGTGGTCTAGTGGTTAGGATGCGGCGCTCTCATCGCTGCGGCCCGGGTTCGATCTCCGGTCAGGGAACCAACCCCAGCCACTCTTAGTGCCGGTCCCAAGCCCGGATAAATGGGGAGGGTTGCGTTAGGAAGGGCATCCAGCGTAAAAACGTGCCAAATCAAACATGCGGATGATCCGCTGTGGCGACCCCTAATGGGAGAAGCCGAAAGAAAGTTTTTTACATAATGAACTGCTACATACAGTTAATGACATCAGTGATTAAAATCACATAAAATAGTAATACAATTTTTAGGTTGTATGTAAATGTTTGCATGAAACAACTATCGGACAGATTGACAATTTATATTTTTTAAGATTGATACGTTTTGATACGGTTTTCTACAAGAAATCGATCAGGCATAACTTGATGACCACCTGGCTAATATTGTGTTGGTCCCCCTTATGTTGCCAATGCAGTCCTGACACTGTGTATTCCTTTACTAACAACATTCTATCAGAACCATTGTTAACTTCTTGAGCAATTTGAGCTACAGGTGCTCGTCTTTTGGTTCGGACCACACGGTCCAGCCTTCGCTTCCCACATGCAGCAATGAGTCTTGGCTGCCCCTCGACCCTGTCGCCGGTTCACCACTGTTCCTTGCTTCTGTGGACCACTTTTGATACATACTGCAGACCAGGAACATCCTACGCTTGCCCATTTTTCCTGCTTCTAACATCAACTTTGAGGACAAAATGTTCACTTGCTGCCTGATAGATCCCATTCACTAACAGGTGCCATGATGAAGAGATAATCAGTGTTATTTACTTCAC
Source organism: Silurus glanis (assembly GCA_014706435.1). NCBI lineage: Eukaryota > Metazoa > Chordata > Actinopteri > Siluriformes > Siluridae > Silurus > Silurus glanis. Next base: position 769,206 of record JAAIIK010000059.1, on the reverse strand, counting down.
CTGGCACTGGTCATAATGTATGCCTGATCAGTAAATATAGAAATAAAACACTGTATATATAAAAAACACTGTCAGGGGGGTATAAAACTACTAGCATAGTTTGTAGATTCCCAATTCTAATAGTTGTTTAATCTCAGAATATTACCTTGGTAAAAACGAACTAAACAAACTTGTAGCCAAATGAAACCTGCCCAGGCAGTGACTAAGCATGAATAAATGAAGCCCTAATGCATCATATAGTGTGGCATGTTTAGCATGGCCTTTCTTTGTCTCAAAGCTAATGCTAATGTTAATTTATTTTAACCTAAAGTGGGCTAGGTAATAAGGTTTTTTTAGGTTCTGTGAGCTTTATAATTACAGTAGTAATCACTACTCAACTTGGGGAAAAATAAGCACGGTTGCTGTGCCTTCCCAACACAGAATCACGGCATTTCGTGATATAGTCATGAACTCAAATCTATTGATTTGTGTTCATGGACTCGAATTTCCCTCTTTTCTTTATGTCACTCAGCACGACTGCCTCCGCATGGCTCTGGCTCCATAGCAACGGAGGCAGAGGATTATGGGTAATGCTGACAGAAAGGCCTTTTTTTTGCCAATTTTATCAGAGAATAAGGCAAAAAATATTCAGTTAGGGTTAGTGTAAGGGTTATACTGTAATAAATGTGTGCGTCTCTAATGAACACGGTCTCCTTAATTAACTGGGAGAATATATTTACTGTATTTTGACTGGAAGGAGCCACTGATGATGGTTTTATAATAACGTGTAGCTTAATGAATATAAAGCAATAAAATGAAGGATAAAATCTCCTGCTTAAATGTTGTTATACTGCTTGAAGATTAAATAAATCAATAACGAACGAAAAAAAAACAATACAGCACCTGCGATATTCAGTGGCAGAAAGAAAACGTTGGCGGAGGCACCAAAATACTTCCTATTGAAATACATTACATAGAAAATCGTCCTCAGTGACACGAAAAAAGAAGGAAATTCGTGTCTAAAAACACGAATCAGTAGATTACATGACTATATCACGAAATGCCGTGGGACTGGGCAGGCTTTCCTGGATTTCGGCCCGGGTGTATCTTTGTGTTAAGAAAAAAAAAAAAGGTAATTGCAAAGCAGGATTTCTTTCGGTTCATTTACATTTAAGTTGAAGGAATTGTTCCCCCAAACAGTTTCAGAAATCGTTCATGAATTCATATTAAAATTATATCTGTATCTTTCTTTGGAGCGACTTTTGATGTAAAGAAAATAAATGGCGACTTGCACTTCCCTTTGATAGTATCTCACTTCCTGAGCGTATTTAACACCTCACAGCACATGATTAGTTATCCGAGGGGAACTGGCAAGGCTTAGCCGTGCCTTTTGTGCAGTCTATTAAAGGGAGCTAAACACCGATTTGTTTAATGGACTGAATAATCACCAAATGAGTTCAGTGGACACCATTAACTCAAGTCTGTCACTGGTTCTTTTATTTAATGCCATATTTGGGTGGTATACCAATGCGACACGCTCTTATGGCTACATAATCAGAATCGAACTTTTACAATCTTTATAAAAGTTTATTGTAAGTGGTAGCTCAGTGGTTAAGGCTCTGGGTTACTAAACAGAAGGTTGGGGGTTCCAGCCCTGGTATCACCAAGCTGCCAATTTTGGGCTCTTGAGCAAGGCCCTTACCCCTCTGTGCTCCAGGTATCATGGTCGACCCTGCGCTCTGATATGCGATGAAAGAATTTCTCTGTGCTGTAATGTATATGTGACACATAAAGGCTATTCTATTCAGTTACTTTGTATACACATTTCAAAACAGAGTGGGTTCAAGATGGCCGATGAATTTAGTTTTCTTTTCTCCTACAGTTGCAGTTTGGAGACGTTTATGAGGATGTAGTATAAATATGTAATGTTGATAAAACATGGCTATATTTCTTTATATTGATTTTGCTATTACACATAAAACAAAATCTAAAATATGTATGTGTTCCAACAGGTTACAGCAATTTTTTTTCTGCGCTCTACCAATTCAGTAAAAAAAAGTGTGTCTGTAAAAGAGGAAAAGCAAAAGAGAGAGAGAGAGAGCGAGAGAGAGAGAGAGAGAGAGAGAGATGAGTGAGGTTTTGTACTTGACGAAGCGTTCTGAGCAGGCAATGAGGCGGACAGAATAACATTATAACATTGTTTGAACCCTTGCAGTCTTGAAATGGCAACAGAGCGTGCTCAGTCAGGGCCGTAGCTAATGAGAGAGAAAGACAGGAAACACAATAGGGTTCCTGCAAAAAACTACCCGAGACTTGAAGCGTTTGTTCTGCACTCTGAAGCACAGCTAGGGAAAGAAAGAGAAGAGATTTTGGAAGAATAGTTGTGTGCAATTTACTGTATATCTATGGGACGCGCACTATTCGTTCATGGGGAATTCCATGCAATAGTGTGTGCAGATACTGAAAAATGGTAAAGACTGGGAAATTTCCTTTAACTGTATGGCATAGAGTGCTTTATTTTACTGATACCACAGCTAGGAAATTTTTATCATCTCAGTTATAGCAAGGCTACTTAATTTAAGATTTAACAGTAAAACTGCATATTGAAGTTACAATACACAGTGGTAGATTTTTTTTCTCATTTTTTTATTGTTACTATTATTATTATTATTATTATTATTATTATTATTATTATTATTATTA
>JAAIIK010000059.1:700061-713977 GCA_014706435.1 Silurus glanis | reverse complement strand
ACACACACACACACACACACACACACACACACACACACACACACACACACCCCAGAGATGTAGACATTCCCTCATTGCAGGAAAACAGCTCCGTACTTAAAAAGTTTTATTGGGTAACATCTCTGAGTGACACTTTTTTGGTGGCACATATTAACAAGCAGGCAACAGTGCTAATGAGGAAAAATATGCCGGAGTTTTATTTATTTTTCTTCCTTTTTTTTTTTTTTTTTAACCAAACCCGTTAAAATCACTTTGCATCTACGTTACACCTGACACTTGTCAGCATCCATTATCACCTCCTTCCAGCAGGCAGCTCTCACACAGTGAAGTGGGAGGAAAGCGTAGGAGCTCTTTCAGCATTCTTTAACTTTGGAGTGTACTCTACGTGGGCAGTTCAAAATGAACGACTACTTTGTTGACAACATAATTGCTTTACGGGCTGCAGGAAATCAGCGGCTATTTAGCTAGCCATCTTCCTAAAGAAGGAATATGAATGATATTGTCACGTAAGCAGTCTCAGGCGGATGCGAGTGCAACTTAAAAGCTTTATTTAAAGAGCATGCAGACGTTTCCGGAAATGAAATCTGAAGTCGTAAAACGGGCTTAGAACAGGCAATCAAACGACGTGAGCTAAGCAATACAAAGGCATGACGAAGCACTGAATATTTGTGGGGAAAAAAACGAAACACAGGTATATTAATTTACAGAATAATCAGAGGTTGTAGACTCGAAACAAGCAGGAGCACTAAGGGCACATAAAAAAAAAGCGATGACAAGCACATGGGTGAAGACCTGACACGAAACCAAAACCAATCACACGCAAAGATTTTCCTGACAGATATAAAGTATTAGAAAACATCACTGGATATTGATCCTTATTTATCAACCATTTAGTGAAGGTGTGAGTAAATGTGTACGTGGGCAAAACCAGACTACAACGTAGCAGTAGTGCTGATTTTCTTCCCACTCACATCTGTATGCGGAAAAACCCACCAGCTACTAAGCATGTAAATGGCACAGCTGATTTGCATTTAGAGAGGCAGTCACTTTTCAGTGCAGAAAAAGCGCCTCCTATAGGCTCTGTCAGTAATGCAGCTCTGTTACATAGAGGAGTGAAGAGGTGAATGCAAATACAGAATGAGTAATGAAGAGCAGCAAGAGTGTAACAAACAAACAAGGATGTGAAAAGATCGTAGAACTGAAAGAGGGTTGGGGAACTTTAATAAAACGCTTCAAACTAAAAACAGGAAATCGATCGCTAGCTAGGATGCTAGCTAGCTATGGATGGATAGACGGATACACCTTTGTGTCATTGCACGAAATGCATTTTAACATTTTCCAGAATTGCATTGTGCAAACTTTTATTAAATAAAACACCATTACTTTGCGCCTAACCCTATGGTGGCTATGGATGTTTTGGATTGTTTCCTGTTAAGGCATTACGATGGAAGTTTACCGGTTACATGTGTTTGTGTGAGCGAAATTTAGAAACATTCTGACAAACTCTGAAGCAGAATGTGTACGTATTCATATCTTGCCTTTCCTAGACACTTTGAACAAGATTGTTAAAAGTGTTGAACTATATACCAATGATAATATCGATATCGTAATCAATATAGTTATAATATACTCGAGATATCACTCTGATTATAATTACACAATGTTAAAAAAGTTGGTTAGGCATAACATAGTGTATATTGTGATAGATATTGGGTGTAGTATAAAAGTCTTCAAGTAGCATGCTATAATATTTCACTTGATTTCTGCATAATCAGCAAATCAGCAGGGAGTACTTTATGCTTTACACTTCAAGTGCATCACGTGTTCACTCCCAACTTCCTTTTTTTTTTTGCGACCCCCTTTTTTTTGCGTCCCTCTGTCACTTTTCTGTCAGAAGTTATTTAATTTATAATTTTTTTTGCTTTCCCTTGCTGCCATAAGGTCCATTTCAAGACACGTCTGATGTACCTGTCCACATGCCAAGTGTCTTTTATTCCTTTGGAAACTGTCAAAGTCATATTTGAATATGCACTCACTCTGAAGTGTCCTTTTGTACAGTGCACACCACAATCCTCTTTTTCGCGGTTCCTGGAGGAAGGTGAAATTTGTTAACGCTGAGTGAGTTCCATCGTCAGGGATTTCTATGCCAGTACTTTCCACCTGACCCAATCGGGAGACCGAGACAAGTGGCTCCGGTATTGCACAGTCACCTCGGCAGTGTCTTTGGCTCGTATTCCTATTTACCTATGGTGCACGTGGGTACAGAGGGCTGGCACGATGAGCATCAGTGTAACTCTCATATGTTTCACCATCTGTTCTTCTTTTCTTTTAATTCATTTATTTGAATGGATTTGGAACTAATAGTTGCAACTTTTTTTAGTAGTTATTCACATCATAGGACTGCCAAGGAACACCAATAATCCTATCCTACAGTAATATTCGCAAGTTTTACTTTTTTTGGCATGCACATTCACAAATACACACACACACACACACCCACACACTCAACGAAGTGTGAGAGTTCTGCTCAGCATGCAGCATCATTGAATTAAATTAACCTATGCACGTTTGTGTGCATTTACACACTTCATTTTTAATTAGATGTAATTCTAAGTAAACTAGTTTTCCAATTAGCAAGAGATTATAGCAAAAATGTGTAGGACTTCTGATCGAAAGCTCGTGTGTTCAAATCCCAGCAACCCCAAGCTATCACTGCTGGGGCCTTGAGCAAGGCCCTTAACCCTCAATTGCTCATCTGTATAAATGGGATAATTGTAAGTTGGAAAAGCTTTGTAGTCTGGTTCATAAGTGGTCAGGTTCAATTTCATGCAAGCGTTAAAACTCCCATCTGTCAGATTTCAAAATGTCTCTTAACGTTTGATTTTTTGAATGTTTGAAGCATATGTTTAAGTCCACTCATTTTGAAACTTTCAATTGTTCCTCTGAATTTTTCTTTTCGCCATCACCACTCATGGTTGTTGTTGATTGATTCTTCAATTGCATGGTTACCATAGAAACGTAAGTGGTTTGCCATCTATTGGTGTCGTGTAGCTTAAACACAGTCATTTTATTGTAAACTTACTTTTCATTCATTTTGAATCGCTGTAAAACAAAGGAATTGAAATTGTATTTTCTGTAGGGAAATGATTTCTAGTGACGGTTATATATATATTTTATAATTACAAAATGTTAGTGAAGGGAGACAGCTGGAGAGCCACGTCATGTGTGTCTCGTGAGACACAAGTTTGTGGGCACATGACCATATGATTTGCCTGTGCTTTTTGAGCATTCCAGATTTAGACTCCATTTACTGCTATAATGACCTCCACTGTTCTGGGTAGATGTTCCACTTGGTTTTCTGGAATTTGCACTATTTCAGCCACCAGGGTAGTAATAAAGTAAAAAATACCGATGAAGGATGAGGAGGCCTTGATTGCAGTCAGCATTCCTATTCAACTCAAAGGTTTTCAAATGGGTTGAAGCTCTATAGCAGATCTTAAACAGATTTCAAGAGTTTCAGAACCCAAGATCTTCCACTCAAGTCCATGTAGATTAAATGTTCATGGAGCTCACTTGGTGCACAGGGTCATTATCATGGTGGAACAGGTTTGAAAATAAAACACTTCCGCATCCAAAAACATTCCATACAATTGTATGCCTCCAACAGCTTAGCTAGAAAAGTCAAGTGTCCCAACACCTGTATTTGGTGTATTTAGTGCTGGAAATTAGAGTGTGCATAATGATCAACAGAGCTATTCTTATTCCCCAATGACAAGCCAAGCTTGCATAGAAGATGCTTCATCAACTACACAGGTTTTTTAAAAGTTCAATGTTTCCGATTTCTAAGCTTTACTTAACAATTCCTTTTGGTTTCTTGCACACACTGTATTGAGATAAGATAAGATAAGATAAGATAAGATAAGATAAGATAAGATATACCTTTATTCGTCCCACATTGGGGAAATTTCTCTGTTACAGCAGCAAAGAAAAAATAAATGCAAATATATAAAAGAATAGAGACATACTATAGTATACAGTATATACACAACACAATGTATAAATACAAATAAGAAAAAAAGAGACCACTAGTAAATTGTTATGCACGTATTGCAGGTAATATTGCACAAAGGTAATATTGCACGTTTAAAAACAAAAAATTATGTTATTGCACGTGTTGTTTAAGATACTTTGTTGTTGTTAATATTGCACAGTTTAACAGTAATAGCAGTGTGTATTATGGTGACTGGTTCACTGGGAGCAGCTATGGTTGTAAAGTCTAATAGCAGCAGGGAGAAAAGTCCTTATAAGGTAGTCAAAATAGAAAGCTATACTCTAGCTACAGCACTGTTGGCAATTAAATAGATTTTCCTGATGAATTAAGTTATTTTAATCTTTCCTGTTAGCTAGGCATTAAAATGAACTCGATTTTAGAGCTATTATCATTTTTTATTTATTTATTTATTTATTTATTTTGGAGGGGGGATATGCAATAATACAAGACCATTCTAGAACCTATTCTGAGCATTTTTAATAGTGCCTCATTAATAAGCATTGCACAGTATAATAATGGTTATCATATTACAATATTGCATTAATACTAGTGTATATGTTTTAAAAGCGAGGCATTTAAAATGTAGACACGGAAGAAGAAATAAACCAATGAAGTGCTGTGGATGCCAGGAAAGAAGCAAAAAGGCAGAGGAGTTGGCAGCAGTGTTGAAGGACTCCCTTGAAAGCTCTTCGCCAACCACAAACACATAAACATAGTGGACCGAAGATTTCACCGGCGCTTTGTGTATTGAACAAAGCAACCACAATATCTGGACCCTTCGCAGAGAGCAGGAGGCCTCACCCCACATGATGTGGTGCAAGATTGCACACTGCAAAATTTTAAAGTACTATTCCTTCCTTGTTAAAGAGACATCCCACTTTATACTTTCAAATGTTTTTATTCTTTGAAAAATACTGCCAACTTAAACCTTCTGGGATACATTGCAGAGTTAAAAGATAAGCACAGTTGTCTGTTATACAGTTTGTTCTATTATGATGTTACCAATACAAGCCTTCAAAAATAGGAAGCCTTGCTAGTATAGGTAGACTAGACACCTGACAGTATTCACACCCCATAAAAAAAGCATTGAATTAATTGCAACAGAGCTCCAAAGTCGGCTAAAATGCCGATTTTTACAGCCTAAGGCAATCTCAGGCGCAATAGATTACAGAAGCACAGATTGTTGATGCATATTAATGTGACATTTGGGAAGCATGACATTTTACCTGAATGTATAGAATTAAAATGAAAAGGAATATAAGTCAACCTGTGGCTCTTTTGTGGTGCTACTGGTTTAAGTCACTGGCAGGTCTCAGCATAGCACAGTTTGTTTTCTTTAGACAAAGAATTTGTATATTGTCTCAACAAAAATAAATAAATACAATCAATAATTAATAATCAATATCAAACAGATTGTTGGAGAGGGAAAGATCAATGTATAGATTATTAAACTATACTATACTATCTATAGATTATTCTTATTACAACATTTCAAATATAAAATATTGAAATGCAAATCCTTCTTTCATTTTTCTTTTCTTTCCTGTCCTGTTCTGTCGATTTCTTTTTGCGTTTGGATTCACATTTGCATTCAAAATACTGTAGGCATATGAGCAATAATGAGAGAAACTGCTGCTTTCTAACACATTCTAGTGAGGCTTAAAAAGTAATACAGGAATGGAAACATTATTTTTATTATTATTATTATTATTATTATTATTATTATTATTAATAATCATTTATTTTAATATAAGCGCACAGGCATTGAATAATAATAATAATGTATGCTACATATACATCTTAGAGTCATAGTTGTACTTTGTGAGATACAATAAAAAAAATGAATAAAATTATAGTGTACGATATTTATCTGTTTGTTTAAAATAGATAATTTATGCCTACTACCACACGCTAGTAAGGTGTAGAAGGTGCTGTGATGCTGCTGCTTATTACATCTGCTCCTTGACTTTCAGCGTTGTGAGAAAAGCCATAATGAAGCGTATTCTTCAGCCATAGATGTTCATAACTGACAGAGAAGGAGAGGCAAGAGTCAAAATGATAGAGCGAACAGAGAGAATTGGCAAGAAGAAGATGTTTACAAAGTGGGTTATTGGAAAGAACAGACGATTGGCGAGGGAATGGCGATGGAGGAAGAAAGCGTAAGATTGACAGGTAGAGAGAAGGGGAAAAAAGAAAAAAGCCTCTCGCAGCACTTTGCTCTCTTACAGAAGCTGCACCTGCTTCTATCACGCTGTCTGTCAACAACGCAAGAGCATAGAGCAGCAATCTACCGACAGGGTGTGTGTGTGTGTGTGTGTGTGTGTGTGTGTGTGTGTGTGTGTGTTTGTGTGTGTGTGTGTGTCTAGCCATGTGTGCAGATTGCTGATCTGAGGCAGTAAAAAGCCAGGTGTTGACTTGCCTCTCCCATTTTTCTCACTGCTGTCATTCCATTCTTATGGAAGGATGGAGAGAATAGAGCATAGAGAGAAAAAAATAAATAACACCAACACAAGCTTTGCTTTCTGTCTTCCTGTCGATTTCACACAAAGTCATGGTTTTCCTGGAGAGGGCTTCTGTTTGTCTGAATAGCTTTGTGATTAGAGAAGACTTGAACATTTTATGTTACAGCTGATCACCTGTTTCCCTTTTATTCAAGTCTAACTAGATTAACTTCAACATCCAGCATGGCTGCTAACCGATTTAAAACCGGGGCGCTCTTGAATTCTTGGCTCTGATTGGCTGCAACTCGGGCAGTACATCTGTGAATAAAGTCTATACCTTTTAATATGGTACAGTGTCTATAGTAGCAACCTTGACATGCACTTGATGGACTTTTATTAGCAGTGAAAGACTGAAAGTGATCAGATGTGGTGTTTAAGATGTTGGACTTCTATTGATCAGAAGTTCAAGTGTTCAAATTCCAGCACCACCAAACCACTACTTTTGGGGCTCTTGAGCGAGGCACTTAATCATCAACTGATCAGGTGTATAACTGAAATAAATATATGTCACTCTGTATAAAGGCATCTGCAAAATACTGGATAAATGTGTACAATTATTTATATGATTTTCTGTAAGGATGCCAGACTATTCGATAAATCTAACTACAATATAGATTGTTAATGTTGTCAAAAAAAAAAGAAGAAGAAATTAAATGTGGGTTTCGAGGAACACGATGCCATCCTACCATTGATTTTTTTCCCAATAACTGCGCACAATGTCAGGTGTTATTGCCTATTCCATGGCCACAGGAAAACACGCTGGCTGTCTTCGCAGCTTATTATTTCTTATGAATAATGCCTGCCTGATGTTAGTGTTAAAATATTGTACATTTTAAGAGTGCTATTTAATAATTTGCACTCGGGCTGCTGAGAGACAGACACATCTATGTGTCTCTAATGCAAGCTGATGCGTGGCTGTCTTCCGCCCGTGGCTGGTTATTTACGAGCTTGGCTGGTTGCTTGGAGGTCAGGGAAATGGCTTCTCTCAGCTGTAATTATGTGGCGACTGCTGATGTGCAAGAGGCACTCAGCACTCCCGGTTCAGATTTACGGCTATGGTTGCGTAACGAATTGCAGCCAGCCATTCTAGACTTTAAGGCCGGACCATGGTGAGGAAAAAGGGGAAAAAGGGCTTTGTTTTGTCTGAAATGATTTGCCATTTTCAAGGTCATTGGGTCAGAATGTTCTTTATTGCGACGCTTTGCCTCCGATAGCTGTTTTTATTAAAGTGAACTATACGCTTGAAAAGAAAATGGTTAAATCTAACATGTTTGTCGACCTATTTTAAAACTCTGTCACTGGATATATGGTGGTGGTTTTCATGCTAGGTTTGGTGTAGCTTAGTAGCTTGATTTCGAAACATTGTTATCCTCATCGGTTGACAAGACAATAACAGACACCTGTTGGAAAAGCAGGAAAGGAAGTAAAAATTATTGATGATGGCTGCTTAGCAAGTCCAAGTAAGAAACATTACTGTATTGCCAAACTGCAATACTCGCTATTGCCCTTTCCTGCTTCCCTGTCAATCACAGGTACCTAAGCCATTTGTGGGCATCTGTGAATTCATGTGTGCAGAAGAAAGCAGGTAACACATTCCTCCTGAGCGGCTGTTCTACAGATCGAGCAGCAATCAGAAAAGACTGTGAAACTGGATTCATGTGTCATTAGGAGGGAGCATGTGTTTACTTTTACCCTCTACTGGTTTGTAGCTGTTTTATGATAAGGGCTAGTTGTTGACTTGGTTGAGCTGGCAGGTTTGATGAACAAACAATAGAGAAATAGACAATACAGCATTTGAAGAACTTCCTGTGGAACCGTTACTCACACAGAGAGAGGGAATTTGGTGAAGGTGAGATGAGTGCAAGCTAGTCAAATATATATTTTTGCCAAATGAATATTGTGTTCATATTAAACCAGTTTACTCAGTCTAGATCCAATTTCTTTTTTTTTGTTCCTTTACACACCATAATTTTCGCGTTCCAGCTGGATAAAGCTTAAACATAAAGCTGATGATGGACATTTGATTGTTATGAAGCTACCTAGACCCATCATTAATGACTATGATGGGCCTAGAGAATGGATCCTCTTCTGTAGCCAATCAGGCTTTAATAGGCTTGCCGTAAGCCTTTATTCCCCCTGACCTATTCAGAATACATCTGAGGGGAAATGTGTCTTTAATTGAGACCAAGAGTGCCTACTATTCCCATTAGAGAAGCCCACAGCACTTTATTAGCTAGTTACCAGTGTAATTAAAGCAACAACTGGGACTAATTGTCTCTCTGTACACAGTTTGAGACATTTCATATTTAAGGGAAGGAAATACAGCAGCGCAACACGGCCCAGAGATCCAGACGTGGAGAAATTTGTAGAAATGTTGGAGTAAATAAAATCGTACATAACTACATCTCTAAAGAAACAAATACAGATAAATACATTGCTATTTGTTTGTTTGCTTGCTCGTTTTCATTTATTTTACAATTGATTGAGTTATTTTAAAAACCTTTTTGTATTAGGGGCAAACTAACAGCCTCATCCATCATTCAAATCCTCTGTCATAGATTTTTATCCTCTGAACTCTCTCTCTCTCTTTCTCTCTGTTTTCTTTTCAATGTTGTATCTTTTTTTTTTTCCATTTTAAAAAGAGAAGACTCCATCTGTCTCTACCATGTGTAAACACCATTATATATTTTCATGCTGTCAGTATTTTTAGGCTTGTGTCCAGCACATTTTGGTGATTTGGTGATTATCCTGTACATTATATTACATATATTATCTGCTCTCAGTGGCAGGCTGTGCATTTCACACTTTGGCCATCATTATGATGCAACGGCTTTAGAACTATCACCATCATGTGTGTGTGTATTTATAAATAAAATAAATAAATCAAATTTTAAAGGTTAAAACCACACAAGACATCAGTAGAAGTAAATAGAACTAAAAGAAGTAGAGGATGGAGATAATCTTTTTTTTTTTTATCTCAGACTGTAGATTCCTACAAAACTTTGTGGTTTTGTGCAAATTTAGTTAAACCCACTACAGCGAGATACATATCAAATAATAGCTTAATGGTGCTTCTTTTAACTGCACGTGTTGCTTGTGCACAACCTTAGAAATTAACATGTCCGCATACAGAACGGCCATAATATAGCACCATATGACACCAAGTCTACAAATGAAGGAACCAAACTTTGTTTTAGACAGAGCTTGTGAATGAGTTTAAGGTCAATGTGTATGAAAATATTACACTTAGTGATTTCAGTTAGTCTTGAATAGAAACCTGATATGCAGAAGGATATGACATGGCACTGATTGTCATCTAGAGACATAAGATACGTAGGCAAGTATGTGAACAATGCTGCTTGTGTTGCTGCTGAGGTTTTTATAAATATTAGTGAACAATATTCTTGACCTCTCGCTATCTACACTCCCCTTGGTGGTAGAACAATGCATTATTCTAGCATTTAAAAATCACACTGAATAATTGTAATACGCTGGTGAAGACTAAAGTGCATGATCTTGAGAAATACAGTATGACTTTGAGATGCAACAAATCTTACTCTAAAAAATCTATATCACATCCTTAATACCCAACCTATACCCAAGCCTGCAAGGCTAAATCTTTTTTTTTTTTTTTTTTTTTTTTTTATGAAGCAAGAATATGAATCATAAATAATAAAAAAACTGTGTTTGATATGAGATTTTGCAGCTCTGTAAGTACACCAGAGGCCACAGCTCTCACTTGTCTTTCTTTTCATCCCATTTTTATAAATGTGATCTTTAATGGCACCCACTATTTTAAAGTTATTTATACTTTTGAATCTACCTGTTTGTTTATTTTCACGTTATTTCTACATTACACACAGTACTATTCACTGTTTTCCACTAATAGACAAGTGCTTTAATCCCGTAGTCATCATCGTCTGACTTCATCTTCATCATGCTGATCAGCTTATTCTACTGTACAGTATGTGTAGATTTGAGTACAATGTTTGCACCAGCATCCTCACTCCTTCTCCATTAGAGTTTTTATTACTCAGAACTAAATATGCATTATGTATAAATACATTATCTGTTATACAGTAGCAATGTTCTTGCAACATTAGCAAATATGTTAATACATATATCTCAACGTAAAAACAATATTTCAAAATGAAGTATCCTTAAAGTTGAACTGAAACATTTCTAGGCTTAATCTGAAAATGAGTGCATTTCACAGTGTGGCCTCCTGGCTTATTAGCAATCGTCCTTATTGACCAATTTGTGATAAAGAGCATTAGATTGCTACACAGCAATGCAGCCTCCAATAATTGTTTATCAGACCACACTTCACAGATGCGAAGCCATTTTCTCCTTGCCTTTTGCTTCAGTTTCTGACCTTAGTCAAAAATATAAAGATTTATATCCAACTGCTAGCACCTTATCAGGAAAAAACATGGAAAGAAAAAGGAGGTTAAACAAAGCATATTGGTTTAGTCTAGCCTGTTTATAGTCTCTGCTCACACTGCGAATTATGCAATGGCATGCTCATTTACAAAGACTGAGATCTCCGATTGTCTCCATTGAGGCTTGTAGATGAGAAAAAATGACTCTGACATTAGCTATTGATTTCACATTAATGGATCGGCCCCCTTTTTCAGCCAGACACATTGATTTCTATTACGAACATATCACACCAAAAGTGGCTCAATAGACACTCTACTGACACAGTCCTAGCTTAGCTTTTCCTACATATACTGCAGTTAGCATTGAAGTAACTATAAAGAAGAACATACCACACGAGATGCGTTTTTTTCCAGCAAATCTGTAAGGATTAGTAGCAGAGCAGTCAGAAACCTAGGTGTAATCAGAGTCAAAAACACAGACAGGAAATGCTCAAATTCAATCTAATCAGATAACGTTATATAATATGAATAATATCTATTATATTATTATTATTAATATTATAATTATTTATTATATATTATATGTAAATGGATTAGTAGACATTGCAGGTACGATTTTATTAATTGATGATAGTGCCATTGGTTAATGCAGGTTTTCTTTATTTGGCTTTTTTGCTTTGAGGAATTACTTCTACTACTACAACTATTACTATTATTTCTAATACAGTATATAAAAAATCTTATTTGGACATTTTTGAAATTGAGCAATATTTACCTGGAAAACTGGCAGCCATTTTTACATGACGGCTGAATACATATATCGTAATATTGTTTCACAGAAAACCAATAATGTGGCCAAGCACATGTATAATAAAACAAAAGCTTTACAAATGCACATATCAATATTTTATAAGTAGTGTCTATTTAGGGATCCATAAATCGTATAAAATCTAATTACATTAAATTACATTACATGTCAGAATTTGAGGTCTGAGGAACAAGACCTTCATTAGAATGAATAATTCACTGAGATGGGGAAAAATAGGAAAGATTGGAAAACAGAAATATTTAAAATTATGTTAAATACAATATGAATTAGAAATATTGTGTTTTTACTAACATAGCTACAAAACTGAAAATTAAAAAAATAAATAATTGAGCTGGTCAGTTACCCATTCCAGTGTAAACGTAAGATAAAATAATACTGCAATATCAAGATAATGTTAATTATAGTATGTTTGTAAAAGAAGTAGCACACATTGCGTTATACTGTATATTTTAGTGCTTTTCATTATTTTGACAATCCTAAACTCCCATAAATGGTGCCTTTTGTAATACAATCCTCTGCTAGTTATCATGACTTCCCTTCACTCAGACATTTGCTTCAGATTACATGTTTTAGAGAAGCAATTTTTCTATATGCTCTACTTTCTTTAACTAATATAAAAACATTATGATGTAAATCTCTTGTATTCCAGCTCTGCAGGTGTATATCCTTTAAAGCAGGTGTGATTTATCTTCTAGTTCATCCCTCCTACAGAGAACCACTGATGCTTCATAGGTTGTAATTTTACAGACTGCTGAATTGATGCATTTTCACAGCCATAGGGGGAATTTCCCAGCAAGGGGTTAATGCTACTAAACTGGCATCCCACATCCCCTTGTCCAGTGCCATATCTCTATTATAAACACCCCCTTAGACTATGGCAATGTTAGAATAATGCTTTTGCCTACTGGAATGCTACCTGGAGGTAAAGCCATGTTGGGCCAGGAAACGTCATCTTCAGCTTTATCTTTTTCTGTCACTTGGGTGTACCTTTGAAGGAAAAAAAAAAACAAAAAAAAAACCACATATACATATATATATTATTTTTTTATTTAATGAAGAATAAATGGGATACCTTAAACAATGTGCTTTATGTTCTGCTAGCCTAGTCTATTCTGTACATGTAATGCTGCAGTGCTTGATTCCAGTTGTTTTGAAAGTGTATTTAATCAATTAATTTGTTTATTTATTTATTTTTTTAAGTAGCTTTGCTCAGACGGTAGTCTAGCTATAAATTTAAATCAATGCACTCAAATTCCATGGTGCCAAATTGTTCATATTGTATTTGAGCCAGATTATTGTATTTTTGAGCCCCCCAAAAAAGCTTAACATAGTAGTATTTACAGAGCAGTAAGCCAAATCAGTATCAAAAAGTAATGGAGTGGTGTGTGTATGTGTCTGTGTGTGTTGTCTATTCATAACAAATCAGATCATGTATTCATAAGACTAGAGACTTCCTACTCATTATTTATTCAACACTAACACACTTATCCAAACGCATACCCGCTTTAAAGGCTGAACGCATTTACGTGCTTGTTTTATCATGCCTTGTACCTGTAGAGTCAATTTCCTTTTTGACTTTCCTTTTTTAATCAATCCTCTGTACGTGGAAACGATCACGACCACGGATTAATGCGCTTCTAAACACGGAAATGAAAGAGAAAATGAATAGGCTAGGACCCGGCGTTCAGCGTCGGGTTAAATGATCGAGCGAGAAAGTGAGATAAAGCGAATAAATTGTTCGGAGATTAATATTTTCACATGCTCATGCAATTACTGGCCGCTTTGAAAGCGAATCAGCGGACTCGCAAAACCCTCCCTGCAGATCATATCCGATTTGTCCATTTCCCCCACACACACACGTCTTGTTCCTATACTCAAAGTTTTAATTTCAGATGTCGTCCAGAAGTGGTTGCTGAACCATGAGTCTCTATTTGTATGCCAGTGCTTTTTAGTGATGCATGTCTTTTACTTAGTCCTGCTGTTACACACATCCAGCTATATTGAGTACTGACTTGAACACAGGGGGAGTCTTTAAATAGGGAGCTGAATGATGTATAGAGGTAGGAGTTAATAGTGATGTAACTGAGATTGTACAAGAGATAGGAGCGATTGTGTGTGTGTGTGTGTGTGTGTGTGTGTGTGTGTGTGTGTGT
>JAAIIK010000059.1:675540-686609 GCA_014706435.1 Silurus glanis | reverse complement strand
TCTCTCTCTCTCTCTCTCTCTCTCTCTCTCTCTCTCTCTCTCTCTCATTTATTTATTTTAATGCACCTCATTAGCTCTCTATTTATTCCGGACGCTGCATCATTTCTTTCATATGTAACCTCCAAACCTTCCTGAACCTTTGTGATGACTGGGTATCTTTCAGATGGCTGATAAACAGAAATGATGAGCAGACCATAAGTGTAGGTGAAGTCCAAGCAAACCAATTTAGAAAGGATGCTGATGTTATTAGTCGGCTCTTATCATTTCCATGCTTTGGCAATTAATTTGAAGCGATTGCTTCATGTTGATCCATGTCAAGTGACATATGACTGGATTACTTGAAAGAGAGCAAAAACGCAATGAACAGATGAACAGAGATACTAGGGGTGCATCTCAATCAGCTCTGAATGCTGGTAAATGATATTCATGTATGTAACACATTGTAAGGGCTCTGGCTCAGTAAACATTAGACCACTGATAGTGACAAACAAATTCACTTCCAATTTCCTTATCAGTCAGTTGAAAAAGCTAGTCTGAATTTGTTAGCATAATCATACACAGTTCAGTCGTGGGATCGGGACTGTAGGATAGCTGGGCGATTATTTTAAATCATGAAACACTAACAAGCTACAAAAATGATACAGGTGACATAGATTTGTAGATGAAGTTAGCTAAGTCCTCTTCTAAACTTTAAAATGAGACTTGATGCTATTTCCAGTAAGGTACAGTAACCTTGTGAGCATCGATGCTTCCTGGTTTTTGCATTGTGGGATTTTTAAGTTACAAAAAGTCCATGGATTTGGCAGTTATATGTTTATGTAATTTTCTTTTTGTGGTTGTTTTATATGGTAAATATGGTATACGGCTCCTTTAAGAATGATGTCATAAATTTGGATGCTTTCCCTCAGTTGGCGGTAAACGAGGCTGAGAAGAGGTCGATGCTAAAACTGTCTGTGAGGGAAATGTTTAGTGATTAAAAATAATTATTATTATATTTTAGATTATTATTATTTTTTTTATATATCTCAGTAAAGAAAGGATGTCATGAATAAATGTGCGTTGAAGGTTTTAATTTCGCTTCTTTTATATTTATCTATTAATATTTGTAATAAAAATAGTCAAACAGAAATGTATATATATATATATATATATATATATATATATATATATATATATATTTTGCTCTCAGAATTCCTCTGTTGCTGCCACCAGTTCAGACACAGGGAAAGATTATATTCTCTGTGACGAGATGACAAACTGCAAGAAGCAGCTATACGGACAGACATAAGTCACCTTTCTAAAAACAATATTGCAGCCAGGGTTTTTTATTAACAGTATACACCAGGCTATATCATTCTCAGTAACACTGTATTCTGTTCAACTGTCAATGTAAACTCACGCATATAAAGTATTATTTTTTTATTTTATTCAAATATATTGAGTGCATTATTTTTATAAGTTAATGGAAAATGTGTTCCAAATGGATATAAACACGGATATGAAGACGAGAAGAACTAATCTTTTACTTAGAAGTACAAAAGTGCAGTTCAGGCTCTAACAGTTCATTATCTTCAGTGAATATATTCTTTTTTTTCTTTATTTTATAAAAAGAAATCTATTTTGGTCTATTTTTGTAAAAATACAATAAAAAGGCATTTCTGCGCATTCAAAAAAAAAAGGGAAAGGAGAAACATTGCTTATAAGTTATCTCTATTATGCCTATTCATTTCTGCCTTGTCTGTTGTGCACTGTGAATATTTAAGACTGTAAAACATGGATTTGATCACTGAATAGACATTAGTTTACAAATGGGCATTAGTCCAGCTTTACACCCTTAACCCTTCATACTAACCTTGCTCTCTTCAGTTGTGCCTGCGTTAGTGACATTTTCATTCTCTGAAAGCTTAACTACTTCTTTCTGCTTTCTGGTGGCTTCAGCTAATTTTATCTTGCAAAAAAAAATATGATACATTTATAACCTACATTGCCAATTATCAATTGGGGGATCGCTCAATTGATGTCACCCAGATGACAACTCAACACAACCCAACACACACTGACTTATCTAGCTTCAGTATGTTTTCATTGTGCAGCACATTCTGCATAGCAGGGCAGTGTGACTCACTGAGGAACGTACCTATTAGCATCTACTCCATAGATGCCCAGGATTGGTTAGTGTCTCTGTGAATAGCAAGGGTGAGTATGTCTGTCTTCATTCTGCAACAGTCAGGAGACAGTAGTAGTTCAACTCTTGATCAGACAGGAGTACATAAGGATGTTAAAAAATCTATGTATGAACGTTCTAGTTATTGCACTTTTTGTATGTCACACACACTGTTGGGGGGGTTTAAGTGGACACTGATTGTGCAACAAAACCTTCCTATATCTAGAGCTAGCATTGACGTCTGTTGAAATCAGATGAATATGATGCGACTGTTGACTTTGAAGATGTAGATGTGTGTCATGCAATTAAATATTCATCAGGATGTATTTCCACTTGATTTCCAGTGTTTTCAGAGGATTTTCTGAAAGCTATAGGGACTATAGGGGCATTTTTTTTTGCATTACATCCAGAAAGGGATTTTTTTTTTTTCGCTTTCTTTCATGTGTTGTCCAACTGATTCTTGCAGTTATTCATCGAGAGAGAGAGTCCTCTAAAATCTGAACTGCACATATCTATCAAACTGTCCCTCACTTCTTTCATATTCTTACTTATCATCTAACCACTCTATTAATTCTTCTCACTGTCACTTCCAACCCCACTCCCCCCATTACCACATCTGCTCTGTCGAATAATGATTTTTACTATCAGCACTTTGTGTATGTAATGGTAATCCAACTCGCCCTATTGAAAGGGAGTGTTTAGATTCACCGCCTCCTCTTGTGTTCATCGTGAACGCGTTTAGAGTTGCCGAGACCAGAGTTCGATGGGATTGATTTGGATCGAGGCTGTAATTTCATGCGTATGTGTGGGCGTGAGTGCAAGCACATATCCTATAAAAGGCATCCTTAGCACAGTCAAGTGCAGATTGGAGGAGGCTTATGGTCTGGAATTAATATTCTGATCTGAAAATGAAGGCCAGAAGGAGAATGAGACACAGTTCACATTTTTTTAATATTATAATATGCTAATAAAACCAATTGAATTCAACATTTTTGACCTTTTTAAACTTTTAGTAACTGTTTTTTGTAGACTATTATATACAACAGTTTACATTTCTTAATTAATTATTCAGCTAATAGAATTTTGGTGTGATATAGTCTCAGGAACACCACCAATGATTAAAATTGCTTTTTGCTCAAACATAATTCTCAGTACAAACTCTCCTGATCTCCTGTCTCTCCTCTGTGATTTTTACAAGCGCCAATCAATCTACTGCTTGTTGCTTTACAGTTAGAAATCTAGTTTCTCGCGTTTAATACATCACGGAAAATTGTTTCTTCGCTTCCTTTCCCTGCAGCGTGTTCTCCTTGCATCAGCACTGTTTTACGCGTTGCCACAGAATCTGATTTCTGTTAACAACTCTCTCTCTCTCTCTCTCTCTCTCTCTCTCTCTCTCTCTCTCTCTCACACACACACACACACACACACACACACACACACACACACACACACTCTGTATCTCTTCATTTCTCTTTCTCTCTGACGTTACAGACGAGTAAATCTGTTTTTCTGTGACTCGATCTGTAAAATAAGATGGGATTTTTCTACCTCATAACCTTCCCGGCATTTTACAGGAGCGTAAGATTAGTAAATAAGGTCTGATGCGAGGGAGTGATTCGGTTGTAAACATGAACAGATGCCTGGTTTTTTTTTGTGTGTGTGTGTGTGCATGTGTGTGTGTGTGTGTGTGTGTGTGTGTGTGTGTGTGTGTGGTTAGTAAACCTAATATGATGCTTTTTTTTTACAGAAATATTAATAGACAATGAAAAACCTACTTATTTTAATAATTTAAAATGAATGATAAATGCTTATCAGCAAACATCTTTGGAAATATTATTAGCCTGTTCCTGTCCAAGGAACCTACAGTAGAACAGTTTAAGGATCATGGATAAACATGGTTATCAAGGTTTGTTATAAAAGCACAATGTTTATCATTCGAAAGCTGACTGGCTGAAGGCCACTATGTTTTTGAAATGACCCAGTTTTCATTATAAAATGCAGGTGTAAATGAGAGCGACCGAATTTCAGTTTGAATTATTACATACATTGGAAAACATGTTTTGAAACCATCTTTTGTTTTGTTTTGTTTTTTTAGCAGGTAAAGAAGAATCGGTGGCGACATTCAAAGGCAATGAGTTTTTCTGCTATGACCTGTCCATGACCCCCATCCAGAGCAGCACGGACGAGATCACGCTGTCCTTCCGAACCCTGCAGCGAAACGGCCTCATGCTCCACACGGGCAAATCTGCCGATTATGTCAACCTGTCGTTGAAGAGTGGCGCCGTCTGGCTCGTCATCAACCTCGGCTCCGGCGCTTTCGAGGCTCTCGTCGAACCCGTCAACGGCAAGTTTAATGACAACGCCTGGCACGACGTCAAGGTCACGCGAAACCTGCGGCAGGTAAGAGAGTGGCTTCGTCTGATAAGATGTACATCACCAGGAAGCTTTTTTTTAGCCGATTCTTATCTGCCACGGGCAAATTCTGGGATACACTGAGGCTGTATGGAACATTATATATGCAGATCTTAGAAATTGTACAAAATGTACCAGTTTGTGTTAAGGCAATGTTCATTTGCATTTCACTGATCGTCTCAGGATCCTCATTGTGTTTAATTCAAAACAACTTAAAGACTCATGCCTTTAGATCTAATATACGCACACTGGGTTATATTTTCTGTTTAAAAAAAATAACATAAATGGACATTTGGACAGAGATACAGAAATGTTTTTAGCCTTCCATCTACAGAAACAGCATTTAGGCTCAAACCTAACGTGGTTTCAGTGTTTTTTCACAGACAGATGAAGTGCTTTTTTACGGTTGTGATCTATTTTTAGTTATTTGTTTCTTGCTTTTCTTTTTGCCCACATAATTTTTTTACCAATCGCCATTTTTGACATTCTGTCTAGGAACGTTGATTTGTGTTTGTATTGATAAAACATTCTTACCCTGCGTTTATACCTGCGGTCGCTATCATGTTCATTCATATTACATGAGCATATGTGCTCATCTCACCTTCATAACCAATCGGTCCACATGCACTTCGTTATTCTTGAGGCATTTTACAGATTTTCAGCTCTCGTCATGTGCTTATAGGTCAAAGCTTGGAAATCCTGCTTGGCTTCCTCGAGATCTTCGTTTATTTCGAGCTAATGGTCTAGAAAGAGTTGCATTAACCGTATTAATTACAATCAGGTGATTTGGTTATAATGAAATTAAAGTCAGATATTCAGATGATACAGTGAACACACAGAGTTATCCTTTGTCTTTTTTACATCATTGGATTTAAATGACCGTGTTTCTTTTTTTCCTTTCTACAAATACGACTCAGTTCAGCTGCATTCGCTGCTCATAAAGCTAAAATTAGAGTTGAATTTATAAAGCTGTAGCTAATCAGGCGAACTGCACATGGGAGCACCTATTACACCTGCTTTGTTTTAGGCACACGTTGCGTATTGTAAATGGTGCTGTGAAACGCTGGAAATGATCGACTACGGAGCCGTCAGAAAACTCGTGCCAGGAGGAAATGCATGTTCAAGGGGCGATGTGAAAAATTTGTTAGTAACTGCAATCTTTCCGCACAAAACATTTTCTATCTAGGAAATGAATAGAATACATTTCAACTCTGAATTTGAAAAAAAATATGATCAGGATTTAGAAAATGTAACACATTATTGCTAAAAACGGCTCACTTGCTGTGCATTTCTTTAGTTTTGCTGACATGCAAGTACTAGATGATTAGTCTTATAAATACAGTATAAAGTAAAGCTTCTTTGTAAGTACAGTAAAACCCTGTTGTACGAGTAACCTATAGTACGAGCAAACGGAGATACGAGCAAACTCGCTCGCAAATTTTTACCCTATTTCACGAGCAAATTTCGAAGGCACGAGCAAACCCACGCTGCCGGTTCCCCGTTTTCGGCGGAGGGTCGCATCAGTCGCTTAGTTGATGACGTATCGCTCGGTCGCTCTCGTTGTTCAGTGCAGCAAAAACGTAACTTTTTTTAGTTTTATATTTTTATTTCACTAGAAATCTTGAAAAATGTCCCAAGAAAATCAGTGATGGTGCTGTGAAAACGAAAGTAAATAGAATTACCATGGAAACCGAGGAGGTTATGAGCGTGGTGCACGTCTCACACTCGCGGTAATTTGCGGTGTATTTGTTCGTTAAAATAGGCTACAAATACTTTTTAAGTGCAGAATTAAGCGATCGAATGAGATCTCGGAACGGATTAAATCACTTTTACATTCATTCTTATTCATTCTTAATCAGTTCCAACGTACGAGCAAATGGACCTACGAGCAATTTTTAAGAACGAATTATGCTCGTCCAACGGGGTTTTACTGTACAGGTATAATGTCATATATACAACTTGATAATTAAATGTATAATTATATATAACTTGATAAAAACAAATGGGAGGAAGGATAAAGGTGATTGTGAGCACAAAGAAAGAAAAAAAAGAATGATGGCACATAAAGAAAGAAAGAAAGAAAGAAAGAAAGAAAGAAAGAAAGAAAGAAAGAAAGAAAGAAAGAAAGAAAGAAAGAAAGAAAGGATGATATAAAGAAAGAAGAATGATGGCATAGAAAGAAAGAAAGAAAGAAAGAAAGAAAGAAAGAAAGAAAGAAAGAAAGAAAGAAAGAAAGAAAGAAAGAAATGAGGGCATAGAAAGAAAGAAAGAAAGAAAGAAAGAAAGAAAGAAAGAAAGAAAGAAAGAAAGAAAGAAAGAAAGAAAGAAAGAAATGAGGGCACAGAAAGAAAGAAAGAAAGAAAGAAAGAAAGAAAGAAAGAAAGAAAGAAAGAAAGAAAGAAAGAAAGAAGCAAATAGGCAGTAATTAAGTACCATTAAGTCATTGGTTACTTTAATCTGGTGCTTTTTTAATGTATCTGTACTCTATTCCTTTAACATCTGTTTTTCTGAGTTCCACTTCATTTAAAAGCAATTTCACCTTTTCGCAGGATGTAACCATTTAAAAGGATGAATTATCTGAATGATCTAAAAAAAAGCCTTTCGAACTGATGCAGTCCAGTGATTGTGTAGTATAAATTGTACCTGACTGAGAAAGCTAGTTTTGAGTTGCCAGTGATATGCAGGTAGTGCAAAGCGTTTCAGTCATGTTTAATACTTTATGATTGCTTGCCGATATTCTTTAACCCTGCAGCCAGAGAATGAGCTTGGAACTGATCATCATTATATGACTAAAGTGTTTTTGACAGTACAGTAACATGAATGTGCTGGTGTACTAGACTGAAGTGGCCTGTAATAAACTGTAGCCCTGTTTTTTACTCATGCATACTTTAGGTACGTTGTCCAAAATGTATTGATTTCTTTGTTTGGGGACCCTCAATTGGGTCATCAAACTTTTTTTTTTTTGCCCTCAAATGTACATCTGGGTACCAGAGTATTGTATTAATGAGTTTTGTGCTTCAATTTGTAGCTGAATTATCCATCTAACACACTTAGGAATAATAAACATGCTGTGTGAACGAGGATTGATTTTAAAAGAAAGTGTGACTAAAAAGATTTACACAGATGTGTTATGAGCACTCATAAGCACTCATTATACCCTGGACTAACTCACTGATTTGCACTACTTCTCTCTCATAACTCGCACTTTAAACTTGTAACATGATGTACATTAGAAGGTCTTAATGTCAGGAGATACCGTAAAAAAATCTCACGAGAAGAAAAGAAAAAAGCAATCTCAAGTAGGGACGCAGCGTCAGACATTTATTCGACTTTAATGAATGGTTGAAGTAAAGCCTGCATGCCCAGAATGTGAAAATACACACTAATGCACAGGGGTATTCACAGTGAATAGGGAACTGTTACCAGTTTGCCAATTGGCGGTTGTAGATAACAGTGCAGAGATGCAGTCAATTTCACCAGCGATTGGCTTCCATGCGCTTTGTGCATTGGCCCGTTTTTGGTAATTGTAATTGGAATGAATGGCTTGTCAGCCCTAATAATAGCTATTGTAATTGTTTGCTATTGCGGAAAGGCGGCAGAGTAAAAACATTGGGAAGAGCGAGAAATTGAGGAGAGGGGGAAAAAAAAGAAAACTTTTGTCCAAACATGATTTCATTAACTCTTCCTCTCTCTGTTTTTATTATATGGCAGCTGAATTGTGACAAATCATATCGAAAAACAAAGAAGTGGCAGCAGGAAAGAGAGAGTTTGACATTATTAAAGTCTGCCTTCTGGAGAAGATAAGGACTTTATTATCTAGCTTATATAATGGAGAAATTAGATGGTAAAAAAAAAAAAATAGGTGATGTCACTTTGGGGAATTTAAGAATTCTTTGGCAGACCTGCAACATACTAGCAGAAGAACATTAATACTTTATGGGCAAAAGTGTGTAGACTCGACAATCGTAAACAATATATCAGCCTTTCTTACAAAGTGAGAAGCACATCATTGCAGTGTCTCTTTATTAAAACTGTTCCAGCGTTGACGATATTCATGTGTAAAAGATTTAGCTCCATGAAAACACAGTTTGCCAAGGTTGGTGTAGAAGAACCTGAGTGGCCTTGACAAAGCCCCAACCTTAAGACACAAAAGGCAATTGAACACCTTTAGGATAAAATGGTATGCCGACTGACATCCCGGAACACCTCAACAAAAGCCGCGATAAACGAAAAAATGCAATAAACGGACGCCACCCCAAAAATGCTATTTTATGTGTGCAGTACTGCACTGTGTTAACATTTTACTTCACTTTATAATTAATAATTATATTTTTATAAAGAAATTTCATTATCCATAAGGATAATATATCGTAAGGAGGAAGTGAGAGCAGTGATTAAGAGAATGAAGAGTGGAAAGTCGGTTGGACCAGATGACATGGATATGGTTAGGTGAGATGGCATTGGAGTTTTTAAACAGGTTGTTTAACAAGATTTTAGAAGGTGAGGGAATGCCTCAGGAATTCCCTCACCTTGAAAGGAAGGGAGAAGGAGTGTGCTGGTACTGATATTTAAGAATAAGGGAGATGTGCAAACCAGCAGTAACTACAGGAGAATTAAGTTGATCAGTCACACCATGAAGTTATGGGAAAGAGTAGTGGAAGCCAGGTTGAGGAAAGTGGTGACCATCTGTGAGTAACAGTATGGTTTCATGCAGAGGAAGAGCACCACAGACGCATTATTTGCTTTGAGATTGTTGATAAAGAAGTATAGAGAAGGTCAGAAGAAGTTGCATTGTGTGTTTGTGGATTTAGAGAATGCGTTTGACAGGGTGCTGAGAGAGAATTTGTGGTATTGAACGAGGAAGTCAGGTGTGGCAGAGAAGTATGTGAGGGTTGTGCAGGACATGTATGAGGACAGTGTGACAGCAGGGAAGTGTTCAGTAGGAACGACAGACTGGTTCAAAGTGGAGGTTGGAGTGTATCAAGGATCGGCTCTGAGCCCTTTGCTGTTTGCAGTGGTGATGGACAGGTTGAAGGACGCGGTCAGACAGGAGTCTCCCTGGACTATGATGTTTGCGGATGATATTGTGATTTGTGGTGAGAGTAGGGAGCACGTTGAGAAGATCCTGGAGAGGTGGAGGTATGTGCTGGAGAGAATGGAAATGAAAGTCAGTAGGAGTAAGACAGAGTACATGTGTGTGAATGAGAGGGAGGGCAGTGGAGTGGTGCGGTTGCAGGGAGAAGAGGTGATGAAGGTGGAGGAGTTCAGGTACCTGGGGTCAACAGTGCAAAGTAATGGAGAGTGTGTTAGAGAAGTGAAGAAAAGAGTGCAGGCAGGGTGGAGTGGGTGGAGAAGAGTGATAGCAGGAGTGATTTGTGATAGAAGAGTATCTGCAAGAGTGAAAGGGTAAGTTTATAGGACTGTGGTGAGACCTGCGATGTTGTATGGTATAGAGACAGTGGCATTGAGTAAAAGACAGGAGGTGGAGCTGGAGGTAGCAGAGATGAAGATGTTGAGGTTTTCATTGGGAGTGATGACAGGATTAGAAACGAGTTTATTAGAGGGACAGCGCATGTAGGACGTTTTGGAGACAAGGTGAGGGAGGCGAGATTGAGATGGTTTGGACATGTGCAGAGGAGGGACATGAGGTATATCGGTAGGAGAATGCTGAGGATGGAGTTGCCAGGAAGGAGGAAACGAGGAAGACAAAGGAGGAGGTTTATAAATGTGGTATGAGGGTAATGAGGGAAGACATGCAGGTAGTTGGTTTAAAAGAGGCAGATGTAGAGGACATGGGGGTATGGAGACGGATGATCTGCTGTGGCGACCCCTAATGGAGCAGCCGAAGGAAGAAGATTGATTGATTGATTGATTGATTGATTGATTGATTGATTGATAGAGCAGTCCTGTAGGTAGAAGCAATGTATGTTTATGCAGTGTATGGACAGTTCTTAAATTCAAATACTGTATTAACAAATTTGTCACTTGTGCTACATAGACAATCCCACATGTTCTTAATGATTAGATTTTTTTGGTTGTTTGCTTCTATCTTTTTTTTTTTCTTTTTTTTTTTTTTTTATTTAATCTGCCAAAGCGATTCCATTCCATGAGAATAAGTAACACTAGCAACCTGGGAGGTGTTGGCAACCTTGGATGAAGTGTAGCAATGCAGTGCAGTGCATTACACAGAGAGTGTTTTCTGTAGTACAGAGGTACTTGTAGTTGTAAATTGAAAAGACAGAAGAGAGTGGGTCATCTCTGGAGTCAGAGTTTTTTGGATAGGAAACTGTTGTTCGGCTAATGACCCTAATCTCGGGAACGTTCCCCCATTGCTTCCTGTTGCAGCAGAAACATCACAGCATGGCCATGGCAGCATGACAGCAGCACTGCCGGGAGAGTATGCCTGGGTTCTGTTATCTCATTTAATCGCTCAAACAAGAGTGTATACACACACACACACACACACACACACACACACACACACACACACACA
>JAAIIK010000059.1:644954-672454 GCA_014706435.1 Silurus glanis | reverse complement strand
AAAAGCCATCACAAGGTTTGAACACACACACACACACACATATATATATATATATATATATAAATTATAATAAATTTAAATTATATTAAGTAATATATTATATAATATATATATTAAATGTGTTCACATTAACCTGGATGTTCTCGCAGTCTTCCAGGAATGTGCTGGAATGTGTATTATTTTTTTTTTTTTTATAATAAAAGCATGATTGGGTAGTTGTTGTTATACTGAAATTAAACCAACAAATTTATATATATATATATATATATATATATATATATATATATATATATATATATATAAAATATCTGAAATCTAGCCTTACATCTGCTACCGATTGTAGGGCCAATAATAAAAAACTAAGACTCGCATGTATCACAAACTCTGAACAAAATTTTTATTTATGGGAGGAAAAAAAGTTATTTTTCTGCTTCACACCGATGGTACAGTATCTCTCCAGCGGTATTGTCTCGTATTGATTTTGCTGCAGGGGCTTTTAGCTCAGCGGTATTTTATCTGAGTTGCAGCAAATATCAAAATAGTAAATAGCTTAGCAGCGAGTACCGTAAGAACGATGGAAGCAACACCTGTACATGTCTGATACAGATTTTTCGAGAAGGAAAAAATAATGGCGTCAAGATTTTATTTGTCTTGTTATGCATCTCTCAACAGTCGCATTATGATCGGACTGAGAAAGGAAAAGAGAGAGGTCGAGTGTGTGAGTGCGTGGTTTGCATGTACGCTTCTGTATCGTTTTGTTTAATCCTCTCATACGATAAATGGCACGAGTTTAGCATTCATCATAATGTCAGGCATGAATAATTAAGTCAAGCGCTTTTGTTTGGGTAAATAACAAATTCCCGTGTCGTGTTTAATCTGAAATTATGTATAGGGAACGGATGTTTATCCCTTTGTTGTTGCTATCTGTGTAACATTTAATAAATTTGCATGATTGAGATCGTGGCTGAATTCTGGAATATGATTGGTCAACAGATTGGTTAATATTTAACAATAGCAGCTGGTTGACAGGGATTCGTATGGTAGGTTGAGCTCGATAAACTGTACGATCAAATAATTAATTATCGTTTATATGGTAGTTTGTTTATAAAACAGCTTTGGAAGGAGTCTCCAGTTTCAGGACTTTGCATTCTCTTCCAATACAAAAGCCCCTTTGTGCTTCATTTGTGTTGGTTTTATTCATCGATTGATTTTTATAAATGACAGACAGCTTACAAACAGTTTACAGCCAAAGCATAAGCAAGGTAAAATAAAGTGTTACTCAGCATTAAATGAAATTATAAAAAGGCAGAGCACATTTCATATTAGTGTGTTTGTTTAATATATCATCGCTAAGCTTACATACAAAAGTGTGAACATTCATAGCTGCAGATCTTAGTATTAGAATTAGATGTGCTTTAAATATTGTACTGGTTTAAACACATTACTGTATTTCTTCCACTTCAAGTTCTGTCATTATTCTTGTGCATGTTCAGTTCAATCTTAGATCTTAGTTTAATTGTGGACTAGTCATCATTTTTCTCTGGAGCATTGCTCTTGATTGGCTCCGGTATGACTAAAATTTCAGAACATTCTATAAGCAGGACCATTTCTATCATTTGTGGCTTTGTTCGCGTGTTTGTTTGTTGTGCTTATCTATCTGCTATCTAAACCCGCAACTGCCATCAGCCACCATCAAATGTGGAATAATTTACAATGGAAAATGCATATTATTTTTTTGGGTGGTGTTATGACAGTGCCAGCATTTTCTGAATCATGGTAGTTAAACAAGTTGCTACCTCATGGTGTGCGTATTGAAGAATTTTTGCATTTTACTTGAGCTTTATTATTGTGTGGGGAATATAAGGCATGCCGTATTACGAATCCGACACTGTGGAGATAAAAAAAAAAATAATAAATCCGCAAAAGTGGGTTTAAATAAAACCCAGGCTTTGCATTCAAGTGTAGTTTCACCTTATCAGTCCACGAAAATGCATTGTGTGCATGTGTGTGTACTTCCTGCTGTTGTTTTAGAACTGTTGTTTGTATAGACAGAATTTTAAACACACAAAAAACGGCACCATAAACAGTAAAAAACTAAATACAAAAATATATATGTGTATATACAGTATCTCACAAAAGTGAGTACATCCCTCACATTTTAGCAAACATTTTAATATCTTTTCGGAAGGGACAATACTATAGAAATGAAACTTGGATATATTTTAAAGTGGTCAATGTGCAGCTTGTATAGCAGTACAGATTTACTGTCCTCTAAAAATAACTCAACATACAGCCATTATTGTCTAAATAACTGCCAACAAAAGTGAGTACACCCTCAGTGATAACAGCTGTACGTCGTGTAACCCTGCAAAGCCACATGTCCAATTCATCATCTTCATGTTTTTGTCTGCTTGGCAGGACCATAAAAATGTGTGTATCTTGTATTAGAGCAGTTAATATTTGGTGCTTTGAGTACAATTCTCTCATACTGACCACTGGATGTTAAACATGGCACCTCATAGTAAAGAACTCTCTGAGGATTTGAGAATTAGAATTGTTGCTCTCCACAAAGATGGCCGAGACTATAAAAAGATCAGTAGCACCCTGGAACTGAGTTACAGTACAATGGCCAGGGTCATACAGAGGTTTTCCAAGACAGGATCCATTCACAAGGGAAGATCAAAGAAGTGGAGTCCTTATGCTGTGCGTCAGATGTAGAAGCTGCTTTATAAAACAGACACATGAGTGCTGCCAGCATTGCTTTAGAGGTTGCAGAAGCGGAAGGTCAGCCTCTTCTGAAGCTGGCTCAGAAGAAAGCTCGCAAACAGTTTGACCATAACCATGTCCTGTTGTCTGATGAGACTAAGATAAACTTGTTAGGCTCAGATGGTGTCCAGCATGTGTTTATGAGGAGTACCAAGAAAATTTTGTCTTGCCTGCAGTCAAGCATGGTGGTGGTAGCATCATGGTCTGGGGCTGCATGAGTGCTGCTGGTGTACTCACTTATATTCATCATAAATACATCATTTTGTATTTATTTATTTTTTTACAGCTGTTATCACTTAGGGTGTACTCACTTTTTGACAATCGTAGCTGTATGTTGTTATTTTTATAGGACAGCGAATTTGTACTGCTGTAAAAGCTGCACATTAACTCTTCTAAAATATATCCAAGTTTTTTTCTATAGTATTGTCCCTTAAATAGACATACTAAAATTGTTGCTGAAATGTGAGGGGTGTACTCCCTTTTGTAAGATACTGTACAGTTTTATCTTTCAAATTGTTCAATTTGATAAAATTGTTTTTATAGAAACCTCCATATAACATTACAAATAAACCCAAACCAACTTGGAGAGTGATTATCCTTAATTCTGCTTCTTCTTAAAGCTAATCAACAACCCTGTCTAGGGTACACCTGACTGTCTAAAGGTCATGATATTTCAGAGCCTGTCCTCCATTTTCTGTGTGCACTACATGTGGCTCCAGATGGCCGCTGTTGCATTCTCTCTTGTCACACAAGGGCTGTAAGCACAGGCTCAGGGCTCTAATTTCTACATTATGAAGGAGGGATGAGAGAGGAAGAGAGTCATTACGGAAAAAAAGAATCTGCATTTGGAAGGCAATTTACATCCGGCATGGAGGAAGGGAAATGGGATGGTCAGAAAAAGAGGAAAAGTAAAAGAGAGAAATAGAGGGAGAGAGAGAGAGAGAGAGAGAGAGAGAGAGAGAGAGAGAGAGACTGAAGAAAGCAAGCAGATGTTCGTCGTCATCACCAAAATGTCGCAAGTGGATATGTTGTGTAAAAGGGTGTGTAAGACTGAGTGTGTAAGTTATGAATGTCTATGGCATGTACCCAACATTCACAATCTGGGTATAGTTGCAGGTGCACCACCACTCTTTCATTTTTGTGTTTAATGAATATGCATGAGAACGAGACTGAGATGATGCATTTGAGTCGATATTACAGCACATGCTGCTCGCCACCTTCTCGTTACTGATTATATTAAATGTTTGCGTTAATACTCTTGAAGTTGTGCTTAGAACTTTTTACATCTTCATCGGACGCAGTTACTGAGAGAGCGGTTTCAATTATTTGCATCACGGTTATTATCGCTCCTGTCATCTGGGTAAATTTCCTAGTTACAAAAGTACAGTTACTATACCTGCCAACAAAAGTGAACACATCCTAAGTGAACGTGTCAAAACTGTGTTCAAAGTGTGAATATTTTGTGTGAGCACCATTGTTATCCGGCACTGCCTTAATCCTCCTGGGCATGGAATTCACCAGAATCCTCTTCCACTCCTCAATAATGACATAACTAAGCTGCTGAATGTTAGACACATGGTGCATCAATGAACCCGTCTTGAAAAACCTCTGTATGACCCTGATCACTGTACTGTAACTCAGTTTCAGGGTGTTACCGATCTTCTGACAGCCTCGGCCATATTTGTGGAGAGCAACAATTCTAATTCTCAAATCCATTCTCCAAATCTTTACCATGAGTGCCATGTTGAACATCTAATGTTCACATGAGAGAATTGTACTCAAAGCACCAAATATTAACTGCTCTAATACAAAATATACACATTTTGTATGGTTAAAACATGAACATGATGAATAGGACGTGGTTTTTGGATGATTATGCGACGTACAGCTGTTATCACTGAGGGTGTACTCACTTTTAGACAATAATGGCTGTATGTTAAGTTATTTTCAGAGGACAGTAAATCTGTACTGCTATACAAGCTGCACATACTCTAAAATATATCCAATTTCCATTTTTATAGTATTGTCCCTTGAGAAGATTATACTCAAATGGTTGCTGAAATGTGAGGGGTGCACTAACTTTTGTTTAGCTTTTTCCATGTAGATTGTTAGTCTGATCTAGCCTAGTACTTTGTAGACATACGGCCATCACTAATATCTAGCTTTATACCTGCACTTTACTTTGTTCCCAATACAAGCTTTCTACTTTTGTGAATTCCTGCTGTTATAGCTTTATAGTAAGTTGAGGCTAGTTTGGCTAGTTAGCGTCGGAACACACTAGCCTTGTGCAATGTGCTATCTATTCTACTATCTGTTCTTGGCTTTAGACTTTGTACATTTCTTTCCGTTCAAATGAAAGATTCTAGTTTTGTGCTTGTCTTGCGCTTTGTAGTCTCTATCTATTCGTTTTCTTCTAATTTCCCTTTTGATACGACGCAAGCCTTGTTGTTTACAGACACTCTGCTACTCCTGAAGTCAGCCAGGTATAATAAAGATGCTATTTCTCCCTTCATTTCAACATTACTACTACCTCTCATAACAGTCATGCCACTTTGTTAATCCATTACAAGTAGTCTGTTTGCTACTGATTGAAGCGATCGGTGAGTATATAAAGATAAATGGCTCTGTAATCAGATTTAACAAGCTCCTTCTCTCTGCTCTTTCAGTCAATGAGATATTAGCCTGCCATTACTATAGTGCAAAGCCAGATAGAAAGTAAAGCTGTTCTCAAACAATGGAAGCAGCTTATGACTTGACAAGTGTGTACGCACAAATCTGCGTTTATTAGCTAGCTCGTATCTGGAAAGAGTGCGTTTAAATTCCACTACACGGCCCATGGGCTCAAGATGTTCTCTCAGCTGTTTCACGGCAAACTAATTTGTTCTCTCGTCCTATGCGGCGACTTTCTCTCGACAGCGGAATGCATCACCCTCGGACCCTTTTGTGTGAAATTCCCCCGTTTTTTTAAACATTCTTTTACATTTATAATGTGTTTTAAAACGTAATGAAACATGCATTAGGGTTCAGAGGTGATGGAGCTTTAATTGAGTGCTGTAACTGGTATCCCTTGCGTGTAGCGATTACAGCTGAATCTGGATGATGGGCGAGGCTCAAGGCATAAGAGGAAAGGTTTTGCCTTTGTATCAGAGGGCTTGATTTTCAAAGTTGGGGAGAAGTATAAATGTGATATCAATATTTATGAGGTGAAAGTATGCAGATTCAGAGTAGGGCTACGGGTTTGTATAGGTTGATTTTCTGATTAGTTCCTTTTAACGGCGTAGCTAGGTTTTCTGTCTTTTCAGTAGCAGGTTTCAGGGATCCAGACTACTGCCTTGAAAAATAGGGATCAAAAATAAGCACTGTATCAGAAAACTGTAGTTTTTTGTGTGGATTCAAGTGCAAAAAAATTGATAAATCGTGTATATACACACACAGCTACAAAACACAAGGAACTAACGTAAGAACAAAGAACATAAACCTGACTGAGAGCAAAACCAAACATGAAACGACGAAGGGTTTACACGAATCAGGGGCACAACAAGACATTTCTCGTGGTCCTGTGATGTGCTGTGGCTGAGAGGAAACGTATCTATCAATCGTGACACTGGTATTTGTTTTAATGAAGCCACAAGATGTACATTTTAATGTATGTGCAGGATGCAGGCTATTTAACAATGTCTTTAATTACCTATTTTAAATCATCCAAATAAGAAAAGAATGCCAGTGTTTAAACCCTACATTTATCTAAAGGTATAAGTCTTTAAGATGTTTTTGACATGATGCACATACGATGCAATATTAAACATAATTATGCTTTTTTTCCAGATCCAGGAAGGCTCATGGCATCCATGACATCTCTTCTAACTATCTGCTGTCTCACTTCTGTCTTGCACACTATCGTTTCTATATGTGCTACTAAGTATCAATTATGACATGCTTCCAGAAATTATTGTCTTTTGCTTCTGATGGCTCTCAATGCACCCAATCAAGTTATGTCAAAGAAATTAAGGATTAGGTCTTCACTTTCCAGGACTAGCCACTTAGAATGTATTTCTTTGCCCCTTAAACAAGCCCTGCCCCTCTTTAAATCTACCCTTCCTCTTCCTAAATCTATTTCTCTTTCTTTCTTGAGGTTGTTTTATGCTAACTCTTGTGTCTTCTTACTAACAGCTTCAAGTTCTTCCAGTTTGATTTGTACTTTTTTGTGTTTTTTCTTACCTTTCGTGTCCATTTGAAATGACTAACATTGTCTCATTCACGGAATGTCGGACCATCTGTTGTTTTCTCTACTTAACTTGCGTACTTACATACTAACCTCTTTATGAAATTGTCATTTTTTTAATTGACAAACCAATCAATGAAGACATTATATATTTTAATATATAATCATTTAATAATTTGGATTATTCTTTTTTGTTTGTTAAAAAAAATTTATTTTAAATAAAAAAGTTTTATTTAACACTAGTTGGCCTTCAATGATCTACTTTTAAAAGCATTTACCTTCAGAAATACGTCTCCACTAAAGAGACGAAAATATGACCTTTATTGAATTCACGGTTTGTCATTGCTATATATTTTTTTTTTCTTTCCCCTCCCCTGTTTTCTCCTAAAGCACTCAGGCATTGGACACGCTATGGTAAACAAACTGCATTATATGGTAGATATCATTCTAATTGTCTTCTACTTTGGTTTGCCCTGGATTTCCGTTTCCTCTTTCTATTCTGTTTGCTTTTACTGACTACACAAACTCCCATTGGTTTCAAGGTAGTCGCAAAAAACAAAAGGTTAAATGTTCACATTTAATATTTTTTTTTTTTCCCCACCTTTATTTTAATAGCTGTGTTCTGCTTTTTACCAAAATTTTATTTGAATTCATTTTTTTGATTTTTGCAAGGTCTAAATACTCGCATTTTTTTCCGTCTTTTGTACGAGTTCTTTTCTCATATTTTGCTCCTTTTTTTAAATAAACAAATATTACAATTAAATTTGCATTGCAAAAAATTATCATGTATAACAACTCTAATGGCTGGCAGTAAGACTTACATGAACACAATCTTTAGTGCAATTGTATGCGAAGCGTTATTTTATTAAAATTTTGCTGATACAGAAATTAGTCCTATACCTAGAATGGCTAGAATGGTCCTGCTCTCTCAGCTTTCATAACACAGCAATAAAACAGCAATTAATGCCATTGTTTTTGTCAATTCAGACTTGTTTCATCATCCCCAATGTTTGCTGCTTTCAGTATTTCTATGTTGGGATTCTCCTTAGTTTAGCTCTGACTATACCTGGAAAATAGCTAATCAGGATAGAAGCTTGAATTTATTGACACTATGACAGCGTTTTTTTGTTTTTATACATGAAAGTATACAAGATTGAACTGCATACTATAAATACTATAAAATACTATAAAGACTATACATTCAATGTACTATGCTTAAATTATAATTCATTATAATGACCAATTAATTCTAGCTATGCAAAATGCTATGTGATAATAATAATAAAAGTTTATTTATTTATACTATCATTCACTAACCATGCAGTATAGCTAAAATCTGAATTCAGAATAAAGCTTTCATTAGCAAATAGCTAGAATAATTTAACAGGAAATATCCTGTAAAATCAACATCTAATATACAAAGTAATATTTAGAATCTCTAAATGTTGCTTTTTTTTTTTTACTGCCAGACATCAGATTCATGACATGACCTTACCAATTTACCCTAACACAAAACTCTTTACCTGGTCTTATTATCCCTGCATGCAATCAAATTTCCTTAAAATTGTTTGGACAATCAGTTACATAACCTCTGTTATGTGTGTATGTACATGTATATACATAATGTGCATGTATATACATGAAGCATATACAGTATATCTACATGATTGCAACTTTCTTTTTTTCTCATTATTGGACATGAACCACTGAAACAAATAACATCTGATCTTGCTGAAGAAAAGAGAAAAAAGCAGAAAAAAAAAAAAGAAGTTAGGGAGAAAGAACTTTTCTTTTACAGTCGAGTGCTCTCATTTGCACACAGCATGAGGTTTAATCAGTGGGAATGTTGGTTAAAAAAAAAAAATGGAATACATCTGTGCTC
This sequence comes from Silurus glanis, assembly GCA_014706435.1. NCBI lineage: Eukaryota > Metazoa > Chordata > Actinopteri > Siluriformes > Siluridae > Silurus > Silurus glanis. The sequence goes on along the minus strand of JAAIIK010000059.1, from coordinate 663,584 downwards.
TATTCTTTAAGAGAAAAAAATACATTTGTATGCAAGTATGAGATTTTTATTTCCCAAATAGTTTTAATAACATTTAGAACACTCACTGTAATAATAAAAGTATTTCTCTTTCTTCTGTTTTTTTTTTCTTTAAAATAAACCTGGCATTCACTTTTATATTTTATACTTATTTTTTTTTTTTATAATTTCTTGCATTTTTATTGTGTTTTGTGTGGCATGAATTCACAGAATTTTTATATTACCCTTACCCATCTCTATCCCGGGAGGGTGTTTGTGTTGCCCAAGCCGAGGATGTTTCGGCTTGCACGAGTGTTTGGATTCGAGTTCTTTGGGTTCATTTGGGTTATTTCTCTCACCTTGCCTTATGCTTAATCCCCATAACCTACTAAACACCTGTGGAGCTTTATGTTCTTTCCTGGTGCAGTGGTGTGTTTTGTAGTTTTATTTTGACACCCTTCTCCCATTTGCTATTGAGTGGTTTTGGTTGTCCTGTTCTTTGGTGTGAGGCATTTGTTGGTTTTGTTTGCTGAAGACCCTCTGAATTGCATGGCTTTTTCTTCATCATACTAGCTTTTTTTTGGATGGATTGCGTTGTTTTGTTATTAACCTCAAATAAAAACCAACAAAAAAAAAACCAAAAAAACAACTTGAGGTTTCTGAAAACCCGATCTGATTTTCAAATCAAATCGTAGAGGATTTCTCGAATTGACTACTCCAGTTGTGTTTCCTCGAATTTTTTTTACTAAATTTACTAAACCTAAAACTGTTACTAATACAATTGTTTGAACCAGATCTTTGTTATAACTGTACTAACAACCATTTTTGTGTCTGACTCTCCCTTACTTACTAAAGTACTAACCGATTTCCCTCATCCCTCAACCCAATACCTCTACACTTATACATATTTCTCATTTATAGCCCCCCTTGGCCCATTTCTTGTTCACCTTCTTCTCTATCTAAAACCCCTAGTTGTATATACATGTTTAGGGATTCGCTTGGCTAGTTCAGTCTGTTCGATTTTTACTTTAGAATGATATTGGATTTAAACTTAACTGAGCTCTGGAGTGCCATCTGTCTTTGTTAAGTCTGAGGAAAGAACTACGGGTCGTCATCAAGCTGCCAGCCACCTGTGCAAAGATTTATGGTTTAATATGGCCCTGCCAACTAATGTATGCGAGTTAACACCAATGTTTGCCAATTTACACCAATGTATGCCAAGGTACACCAATATACACTGATGCATGCCAATGTACGCTGATGCATACAGATGGACACGAGTGTTCTCGTGTACATTGATGTATAGTGACGTACACCAGTGTACATCAGTGTTCACCATTACATCAATGTGCAGTAGTGAACACTGTTGTACACTGGTCTACATAAGTGTGCATCAGCATACATTGATGTACATTGGTGAACACTGATGTATACAGATAAACAGGAGTGTTCTCCAGTGTACATGGATGTATAGCATACACCAGTGCACATCATGTTTACCAATGTACACCAGTGTACACCAATGTTCTCTACTGCACACTGATGTAAGCCGATGTGCATTGAAGTATGCTGAAATAATATGTGCCAGGACATGCTAATGTACATTGATATGCGCAGTGGTATAGTAATTTGTCATTGTAACACATTGTACATCAATATACTTCAATGCACACCAGTGTATACCAGTGTATGCCAATTTATGCCAAAGTATTTTGATTTACAACAATGCATGATGTACATGGTGTGTACACATGTTCACTGATCCTTACAAATGTAGGTCACATACATCAATGCCTGTATGTATGTTTATTTCTTGAAAGTCTGTGACCTCTTTTAGTATCCAAATTAACAGTGGTCGAAGGTAAGTAGAATGGATGAATGTATTTTTTTTTTTTTAAGGCATTCGAAAAGATTTGGTTTGGTTAGTGTTACAGTGGCATTATAGTTGAATTTTTACAAGTATTTCTTGACTTCCAGAGAGATATGGACATCTGGTATTATATGGTTTAGGATTTAATGAACATATGGGGACAGTACCATTTTATATAGTACATTATCTTTAATTTATGATACAAGGGTAGACAAATTCAAAGCTAAACCAGGAATCACATGACCCTCCTAAGCTGCACATATCATCGAAGATGCTGTCTGGATAATTGTAAAACAATTTCTAGGATTAATCATTACCATGGACAGTGTACACGCTCTTACCTCTGTGTGTGTGTGTGTGTGTGTGTGTGTGTGTGTGTGTGTGTCTGTGTGTCTGTGTGTCTGTGTGCATGCATGTGTATATAAACTGAAATCTAAATTAGCAAGATATTCTTCAATTGCTGGAAGATATCTTTGGTTCACGCTCTTAAAGCAAATGCCACTTCATGGAAATGCGTGGGTGGCCAGAATCTCTAGCATACAAATGAAAAAGGCACCCGAGGCAAGTTACACTGTGTCTGACTTCGGTGAGCGTTATAGCTCTTAAACCTGGCTGGAGAGAGATAAGAAGACTGTGGACATGGTTTGGGAATTATTTTTCCCTCAAGTCCTCGAGTGATGAGGCTTGTTTAAACTTTACTAAAGGTGCCATCATGTATTCAGCATTTTGTCGGTTTGAATCAGACACTGGTATGTTCTGGTACAATACTTCAGGTAGGTGAGAACATTTGGGTGAGGACCAAAAAGAAAAAACAAAACGGCCTAAAGACCTACTAAGTGAGTAAACATTCAGGTGAACCATGTATTACCTAAACTGCAGGAAGTGAACCAAACAATTTATGTATTATGAGTCATGAGTGACAATTGTTTTGTAGATTCGAGAGATTCAAGAAGAAACATGTACAGTGTAAGGTGAGATTTGGCTTTGCTCTTGAATTCACAATCTTAAAAAATGTGAATACTTCATAAGACCAATCAAAAAAAATGTTTTTAGTGATTTGTTGGTCTTCTGGAAACTATGTTCATTTACTGTATACGTACTCAATACTTGGTTGGGGCTCCTTTTGCTTTAATTACTTCCTCAATTCGGCATGGAATGGAGGTGATCAGTCTGTGGCACTGCTGAGGTGGAAGCCCAGGTTTCTTTGACAGTGGCCTTCAGCTCATCTGCATTTTTTGGTCTCTTGTTTCTCATTTTCCTCTTGACAAGATTCTCTATGGGCTCCAGGTCTGGTGAGTTTGCTGGCCAGTCAAGAACACCAACACCATGGTCATTTAACCAGCTTTTGGCAGTGTGGGCAGGTGCCAAATCCTGCTGGAAAATGAAATCAGCATCTCCATAAAGCTGGTCAGCAGAGGGAAGCATGAAGTGCTCCAAAACTTCCTGATAGATGGCTGTGTTGATCTTGGACTTGATAAAACACAGTGGACCAACACCAGAAGATGACATGACTCCCCAAACCACCACTGGCTGTGCAAACTTTACACACAACCTCAAGCAACTCTGTGCCTCTTCTCTCTTCTTCCAGACTCTGAGTGCTTGATTTCCAAATGAAATGCAAAATTTTCTTTTTCTCTAATCTAAAAAGACGACTTTGGCCCACTGAGCAACAGTCCAGTCCTTTTTTGTCTTTTGCCCAGGTAAGACACCTCTGTCATTGTCTCTGGTTCAGGAGTCGCTTAACACAAGGAATGCGTCAGTTGAAGTCCATGGATACGTCTGTGCGTGGTGGCTCTTAAAGCACTGACTCCAGCTGCAGTCCACTCTTTGTGAATCTCCCGCAAATTCTTGAATGGGCTTCGTTTCCTTCTTTTTCTACCGTTTTTTTTTCCTTTTCCATTCAACTTTCCATTAATGTGCTTGGATACAGCACTCAGTAAACAGCAGCTTCTTTAGCGATGACCTTTTGTGTCTTACCCTCCATGTGCAGGGTGTCAATGAGCGTCTTCTGAACAACTGTCAATTCAGCAGTCTTCCCCATGATTGTGAAGCTTGAACCAGACTGAGGCACCATTTAAAGGCTCCGGAAACCTTTGCAGGTGTTTGGATTTAATGAGCTGATTAGAGTGTGACACCACGAGTCTCCAATATTGAACTTTTTCCACAATATTCTAATTATCAAAAATTTGGGGTTTTCATTAGCTGTAAGCCAAAACCATCAAAATTAAAATAAACAAACACTTGAAATATATCAGTCTGGGTGTGTGATGAATCTATATAATATGCAAGTTTCACTTTTTGTATTGAATTACTAAAATAAATCAACTTATTAATGATATTCTAATTTATTGAGATGCACCTGTACATTTGTATAGTAGATAGTGGAAGTTCAACTACTCAATTCATGCTGGTCAATGGATTTGCTTACCATCATACAAGCAATAGTGTTGTATGAGTATGTTTTTTGTTATTTTATATGTGCACGCCATCTTTTTATTTTAGCAAGCTTTATGTAACGTTAATGATCACATTTGCTTTCATTTAATTCCTGTAAAAATTCGAGATTCAAAAGACGTGAATGATAAATCTAAAGTCATGAAGAAAGACACAAGTATTCCACCAAAAGGTTTGCCATAGGAGTGAAGCACTGTATTTTATTTTTCACTCTAGAGTGTAGGCAGGTGGTCATTTTTAAAATGCTAATCTTCTCCATTTGCTCAGCATGATCAAAAGCGAAACATTAGAGATTTATAAATCGCTTTGTGTGTGTGTGTGTGTGTGTGTGTGTGTGTGTGTGTGTGTGGGTTGGGGAGGGTGTAGCATTTCTTGAGTTTAATAAAACAAATACGTTTTGTATTTGAATCAGTGGACTGTAACCAAATGCTTTCTATTTTTTTTGTCTAACATCACTTAAACGGAATCTGCTATAACCCGACTGGTTTGCTAAAATTAAATGTTTTGCCATTTGCCTCGTTTTGGTCTTCCCCGACAACTGATTACTGATATATATATATAGTATATATAAAGAGTGTTCTGCAAACTTGCAAAGACCAATGCATCAGTATAAAATAATTATCTCAGAACTGACAGGATATCAGTTTTCACACACACACACACACACACACACACACAAACACGTGTATATACACTACATTGCCAAACGTATTCCCTTACCCATTCAAATCATTTAATTAAGGTGTTCCAGTCACTTCCATGGTTACAGGTGTATAAAATCATGCAGTCCGCTTCTACAAACATTTGTGAAAGAATGGGTCACTTTCAGGAGCTCAGTGAATTCCAGCGTGGTACCGTGACAGTATTCCGCCTGTGCAATGAGTCCAGACGCGATATTTCCTCGCTACTAAATATTCCACAGCCAACTGTTAGTGGTATAACAAAGTGGAAGCAAATGGGAACGACAGCAACTCAGCCACGAAGTGTTCCGCCACGTAAAATCACAGAGCGGGTCAGCGGATGCTGAGACACATAGGTCACCAACTTTTTGTAGAGTCAATAGCTAAAGACCTCCATGTGGCCTTCAGATTAGCTGAAGAACAATGCGTAGAGAGCTTTATGGAATGGGTTTCCATGCAGCTGCATCCAAGCCTTACATCACCAAGTGCAATGCAAAGCAGGTATTCGCATCCATTTTTGTGTGTCTGATCACACGAAAATGCGTTTTTGGAAGCAATAACTTCCATTAACACACTCCTAAACCTTGTGGAAAGCCTTCCCAGAAGAGTTGAAGCTGTTATAGCTGCAAAGGGCCAACATCATATTAAACCCTACGGATTAATAATCAGATGTTACTCAAGTTCATTTGCATGTGAAGGCAGACAAGCGAATACTTTTGGCAATATAGTGTATGTGCCAGGATAGGCTTGTGGCCAATTTTAGCCCGACAGGTTTTTTTCTTTTCCTTTTATGAACATTAAAAAATGTGATTGTCACTGGCACACATTATCCAGAACAGTAGAAGTGCATTCACATTATAGCCAGTAATAAAATAAAATTACTTTTTGCATGGTAACATATTATAAAGGTGCTGTTCATATGGCTAAATTAAGCTTACATAAGCACTTTATTACACCTAGCATAATTATCATTAAAAGGTGAAGTCATTGCCATGAGGAACAGAGGAGTTTAATCTAACAGTAGTAAAATGTACTGCACTTATTTCTGCCAACACTTTACTAGTGTTCATAGGGCTAAATAAAGACTATATAAGCTGCTAATGCCAAATGCCGAGGAGTAAGTTATTATGGTTTTATGTCATTGCCGTAACCTCTACTAACAAATAAAGGGTATGTCCATATCTCTCTCGTAGTCTCTAAAAATCTAGGAATAGTAATATTACATGTACTTTACGCTGCGAGAGAAAATTCATGCACTTACCATTACAAAAATAAAGGAGTCAAGCAACCGAGATAGCCTGATGTGTTTCGTTAAATTGCTTATGTAGGTTTATGTCAGTTGTCATGAAGGGCTCATCTATATGTGTCAAGTCACCATATTTGCATCACCCTTTAAGAAACGTGTTACTAGATATTTTATGGTTCAAACTGTCACTTTATAAGAGGGGGTGCCCACATTGGGCTTTCACAACATTTCTACTACACATCATTGTTAATAAAGTCATATGCCAACCTTATGACTGGTTTTAAAGCCTTGAAATTAAGTTGGTAAGGAAATCATATTTATAATAATTATAACATGATGGTATTATGAATGCCTTTTGGGTATCATGAAGGCCACAAAAATCTGCTGTTATTAACATTAAGCACGTTCCCATGTATGTACCCATCGAATATAGTATCAGCATATACTGTAAGTCTTTCCTTATACAGCCAAAAAAAAAAAAAAAACAGTTTAAGATGGTAAGAACTAGGGGTGTAACGGTTCACATATTTGTACCAAAATTTTTCAGTACAGGGCTTTTGGTTCGGTCTACATGTGTACAGAATGCAATCCTTTTTATGCAATCCCCCAGGAACATATTAAATGGCAGAACACAAGTTTGTTTAGTCTCCGCCTCTCAATTTGAGCGCATTTTTTATTATAGTTATTAAACTTATTATAGTTAAGAAACTAAAGTTATTACACTTAAAATAGAAAATCCTGACAATTTCACATATCCAGGGAGTGAATGAATGAAGGAGAAAAGGAATGAAGACATTTGTTAAAGTGTGCTGAAATAAGTAGAACAGTTCAGGAAAGCTTTTATTTAGAAAATGTTATATTAAATAAAAAAGACACACACTTACATACACATCTGTATTATCCAAATGGGGTCTAACAAATGTTAACAATTTTTTTTTCCATTTATTAAATTTAATTTAATTTAATTTGTGTCAATTTAACTGAAAATAATCAAGCAATTTAATCAATATAATAGTGTATTGCATTAATTTGGTTTATTCTATTTTATTTGTATAAAATAAAATAAAATATTATTTTATATTTTATTTAACCATGCAGGCATTTTATTTAAAATTGTTTTCAAAATGTAAACTCTTCAAATGTTAATAATAATAAATTGCGTTAATAAAAAAATGTAAAAAACGAAAAGCAATTTTATGTTTTGCTTTTATTTTTTCCTCTAACCTACATACCGAACCGTGCATTTTGTGTACCATTACACCTCTAGTTATAACCATGCATTGGATCTATTATATTATTTAACTTTTGAGATACATAGTCAAACATGCAGTTCTCTAGGTATTTGAACAAAATTGCACCACAGCAAAAGTTTGTTTTTCGCATGCATTTAAAATACAGCCATGACATCTACTTTTCAGCCAGATGTGAGATTATGATGCAAGAACCTGAAACCCAAGCTGAGCCTTGAATCTCTGCTGGAGTCTACTCCGAGCATCCCAGTCTTTTCTGGTGTATCCCTTACTGTTTTGCCACATGGAGTATCTAATGCTAATTCTTTCAAAAAATCCAGTCTGTTTATCTGAGTATATACTACATATTTATTCAGTGTGCAAACACATGATTTCTGCATTGCAAAATAAATTGGCCAAAATTTCATAATATGTCAAACAGTATATAAATGTTTCATTGGTGGAGGGGTTTCTTGGTTCTCATAAGGCGCTACTGTATATGTTGATGATTATGGTTAAAGGCAGTAAACAAGTACGAGTGACTCAAAATTCTTCTTAATGTCAGTTTTTTCATATACTAATGAATGTACTGTAGTTTTACAAATCACTAATTTATAAGGAAGGACAGTATAAGTAGCCCCAAATATGTTGCCCACTCAGCGCTAGTTAACGTCACAATGTTGCAAGTGGGTTTTGACCAAATTACCACCAACCTGTTCAAACGTTCACATTCCTCTGACATATTGTGTTATTTTGAAAATCAGTGAAAGTTTGCACCTTTTGTAATAGTTGTGAACGAGTCCCTTGGTTGTCCTAAGTGTCGGAAAAAAATGGTTTTAAATATCATTAAGTAGCTTTTGGAAAGAGGTCAAATATGCAGAAGATGCTGGAAAATCAAATAATATGCTGCTTCTGTTTCTAAAAAGCATTGGGATGTGTAACTGCTCAACAAAAAGTATTAAAAAATAAAGCATATGTGAAGTTTCTTAGTATAGTTCATATGGTTTATTGTTTCTTGTGGACCATAAATAAGCAACTGGTGTACATTCAGGGCAGCACTAAATAAACAACAGAATTTTAAGGTTTAACATTTAGCAGACATTGGCATTTTCTTCCAGTATGAAAATACATGACTACATCTGTGTTTTATGGGAATTGTGAATATCAGTTTTCTGATTTTTCAAATTATGATTTCATGTATATCAAGCTACTTGAAGCTACAACGAGCAATATGAATACACGATTTGTTGTTTGTGGATGGAAGCAAGCACTAATCTCCCTGTTCCCAATTTTTCAGCTGGATCTCTTGCACAGGTGGCTGGCAGCTGGCTGACGTGCCCCTTGTTAACGATTCACATGGTCTAACGATGGAGGCCAGGCCACAAACAAGCTGTGCCAACATCATCAAAATGTCACCAGCATTGTGGCAGCTCTCTCTCCGAGCACAGGCGTAATTGCCAAACAGTGTTTTTCCCTCCTGGACTGTAAAGCTCTTGCCCCGTCCACCCGACACAGCAAAACCCATAATCGAAAAGTCATTTCTGCGCTACAGTCAAGAGAACACATGGACTACATTGTGCACATTGTGACGTTTCGTTCTTGAATTGTGTTCACTAGAAAATGGCAAGGTTTCCCTTTCGCATTATACCTGAGCACCGCCACTATATATCTGAGTGTTCCTGTATGTTTATTTTCATTATGGTTCTATAGGGACAATTTGCATAACGATGATATAAAAGTATTCGAAAAGCAGGGCCCTTCCACACCAAACCCCTTCGTTTCAACTGGAGCTCCCTGTAGACACTCTGACTCCCACAGCAGACATAAAAATGTGTTGCCCTGTTTTCAGGGAAGTACGTATTATGAAAACAAAATTGAATAAGAAAAGACACTTGGGGTGTGGGGGGTGGAAGCACAAGAAAGCTCAGCAGGAGTTTCTTTAAAGTGCAGCTGTTGAAGTCCCATCCAAACATCTCATAACAACAAAACAAGAAGATATTCGAACAAAAAATTTAATTATGCATGTGCACGCTGCTCTTCTGTCTCCTTTTTAGAGTTGATTATTGTTTTCATATTTTGTTAGTGAATAAAAGGGCAAGCAGGGAGGTAAGTAGTTCAAACATTTCCTTTGTTTGTGGTGTCAAATCGCAACAGAAAGTGGAAATTGAGCTGCAGACTGGTTGCACATTGCTCGACTGACTGGAACGCAAATTAATTTTATATTAAACTTTAATTGGAAGGTGTACAAGCAAGTTTATCTGCAAAGACCAAACAGTAATTGTGTTCACCAAGGATTAGGCTTAAAGTATGGAAAAGAAGAATAAAGAAACCCAAAGATAGAGCAAAATAATAAATACAGAAAATGCAAATAGACTGGCACATTTAGGCTGCTTCAAGCCAAGCAGCCATATTTGATCCAACTGTGCTGATTTCTTCACAGCAGATGCCATATTAAACCCTGGAGCACTCGATGCTTCCTCCGGCCAGCGCTATTAGGGTAATTAAACGCAAAATGCTATCTGGCTGCAAATCCTGCACAAACCAGGCCTTTGGCACTCGTGTGGAAGACGCTTCCGCAGGAAAAAACCCAATTACCAAAAACACAGAAATGTTTCCTCTGACCAGCATTCTCTCCTCATTATTGAGTCGAGTCAAGGTCACAAATGTAATTAAATAAAGCTGCTGCAACATGTTGGGAAATAGTGCTTCTATATGCAATTGTATGGCATTGAAAATGTGAAAGGAACACACCTTGAATAAATACTTTTTTAAATTACACTTCAGAAATCATCATACAATCTTTCATAAATTCAGAAATGTCACCACATACTATAAAACATAACAACCTTAGAGCATACTACAAAAGTGTTCAACTTAACAACATACTGCATAAGTGAATATTACTATACTATAACATTTTTGAACTTCACTTTGTTTTGTAAAATTCTCCAGCCTTATTCATTCCAAAATGTTTCACAAAGGAAATCCTTGAAATTCTTATTCAATATAAAAATGATAGACTCTATTATAATCACTGCTGTTGTTGACAGCTGAAACACTGTAAAACTCTATTGTTATAATACTATAAGAACAAGAATCTCACTTTACCTACATTGATCATAAAATAGCCATTAATGTTGATGTGACATTAAAAGAATATATGATTCAGCAAACAAACAAACAAATACATATAAATAAAAAAATAGTCAGCCAGTCCATAAAGTGGCATAAGGCAACCTTATGTCACTCAACTTGGTATTACATGCTATGTTCAATATTAAAAGAAGTATTGTTGTCTCCTAGGGAAATAAACCTTTATAAATACTGATGTAGCTGTTAAAAAATAGCTTATGTACAGTAGGTGTCATGCAGCTCTATAAACAATACAGTAAATACCAAGTAACTAAGCAATAGGAAAATGGAATTAGTTGTGTAGGTAAACAGTGATGTAAAGCAGAGCAGGCTGTTACAGCTGCACTCTATAGAAACCTCCACTTCATTGAGCCTCATCAAATCAAACGTTATGGAACAAAACAGGGTAGACGACACTTAAGCTCTAAACATTGTTTAATCCAGCTTCTTCCTTTCCTCCATTTTTTTTCTGTCCTTCTCTTTCTCTGGAATCTCTCTCTCTCTCTCTCTCTCTCTCTCTCTCTCTCTCTCTCTCTCTCTCTCTCTCTCTCTCTCTGATGGGCCGTGCCCGATAACAGGTCATCATATCAGTGGATGGCATTTTGACCACCACTGGTTACACACAGGAGGACTATACCATGTTGGGCTCGGATGATTTCTTCTACATCGGTGGGAGTCCTAACACAGCTGACCTTCCAGGATCACCAGTCAGTAACAACTTCATGGGATGCCTTAAAGACGTAAGTGTATCGGTGGAGGAATGAATCGTTTGAGACGAGTGGCTAGCTTCAGCTGTATATATATATATATATATATATATATATATATATATATATATATATATATATATATATATATATATATATATATTTTTTTATTTTATTTATTTATTTATTTTTTTATCTCAGTAAGTGTCTATAAAAGCCAAATTAAATAAATAAAGATTGTTGTCTTGTTTTGCGTTTTGCTAATTCTCCCACTCACTAAGTAAAATTAAGTCCATTAAACAAAACAGATGTATATAATTCATATAGATATTAGCGTTATTGATTGAAAATTAAAAACCAAAATATATATAAAAAAGTAACAAACTTTGAATAACATAAGTGGCATGTTTCTTGCATTTTATTTCTTTGTTGGTCTATTTGTTGGTTTAATAGTTGCATGTGTATTATATTACACACTATTATCTTTCTCAAGTTGTGCCAATAGGGCACACTGTTCAGTTCGCTGTTCTCTTCTTTATTTTCAATCATTCAGATTGTGTGTGTGTGTGTGTGTGTGTGTGTGTGTGTGTGTGTGTGTTTGCACCCACACCCGTGTTTTAATTTAAAACCAATTCCAGTTTAGATTCTAAGCTAGATTCAGCATCTTGACACGCAAATTAAAAATTGATTTTTCTTCGATTGGCTCTGGCACTGCTTCCTTGTATGTGTGGCCTTGACTGCGCCCACACAAATGTTCTCCCCGCCACAATGAACTCAGCATACCGAAGTTCACTGCTTTAAATAATTAGAAATTTGGCTGTAAAGCAGCCAGCCTGCTTTTACATATTTCACACAGTTCATTAACAGCTCTAGTGGTTAAAGTGGCAAAAAAAATAATAAAATAGCACCAACTGTAGCACATGAAGCCGTGTTCTGTGTCTAGGTTTATTTTGAATAGTTTTTATTTGTTAGTTTAAATGGTAGTTTTTGATTTTAGTAGATGTGCAAGTCACCTTTAATCATTTGATTAAATGACATGATAAAAGAGGTGTTTATTTGATCAGGGATTGGGTATTATCTATTGTTGATGAATTCGAGATCGAGACCAGACCATTACACTGTGTTTACCTGCACACTCTAATTTCCTTTTGACCAGAAAAACTATTGTCCATGAGAGTCAACTCTGCAAAACTGATTTGATATTAATGAATTGAACCCAATTGTGTTTTCTTAATCACCCACCAGGTAAATTAGAAATAATTCTGGGTCTAAAAATGTCAAGAATAAACTTTTATATTAATACATGTTTGAATAGGCTTATGTCAATCAATATGGAGGACTTATGTGGGTAATAAAAGTGTAACACTGTAGTCTGTGTAATCTGTAGGTTTATGATTTTTCAGACTCAAATTTGGAATGTGGGTGTAAAGGGTTTTTCTTGCTTTTATTTTGTATTAAACATAAACCCCAACACTATTCTTCCAGAAACACACAAAAAAGTTAACAGTAGAAGGCCTTTTTGGCTTTGACAGCTCTCTATATTTGCTCTCAACTAAAAATTTATGTAGCATTTTTTTACACAATTCTAGCTGAGTGTTGTTTAAAATGAATTTTAACCACCATAAGGTGAACCAGGTAGGTAATAATGAATGAAAAAAATATAGTGAATGCATGTGGTTTTCCTGACAGCACTAAATATAAAAGATTCAAGCCGTTTTTGTTGCATCATGCAGGATCCCAGACCCAGTTTATCTTTATAGCTATCATTATAAATACTAACTGTAAAGTTTCTGGTGAGGACATTCTTTTATTTACATTCCCTCACATTCTGAGTAGGTGTGATGTAGCTTAATACCTATTAATATGAATATTGTAGAAGTTTAATAAGATGCAGACATATTATATACACTGATCAAGCATACCATTATGACATTATAACATTATCTGCGATGAAGTGAATAACGCTGATTATATCTTCATCATGGCACCTGTTAGTGGGTGGGATTTAATAGGCAGCAAGTGAACATTGTTCATGTCCTCAAAGTTGATGTTTAAGAAGCAGGAAAATAGGCAAGCGTAAGCATTTGAGTAAGCTTGACAAATTGTGATGTCTAGACGACTGGGTCAGAGAATCTCCAAAACTGCAGCTCTTGTGTCTATCAAAAGTGCTCCAAGGAAGGAACAGTGGTGAACCGGCGACAGGGTCATGGGCAGCCGAGGCTCATTGATGCATGTGGGGAGAGAAGGCTGGACCATGTGGTTTGATCCAACAGACGAAATAAAATTACTGAAGGAATTAATGCTGTTGATGCTCGCTGGGTCTGAACTGTTTTGGTAGCAAAAGGGGGACCAACACAATTATTGGGCAGGTGCTCATAATGTCATGACTGATCAGTGGGCATAAAGTTATGCCTGATCAGTGTTTGCACTCTTTGGAAATGTCTGTCTTCCAATGGTACAGAAAACAATACAGGATAAGTACATTAAGCTTGTTCCTAAAGCCTTGACCAGCTGGACCTCTTGTACAGATCAGTTTGTTTAGCTATGTGTTTACTATGTGCTCAAAAAGGCTGTTCAGGCTAATTATGAATCTTTGTTAAATGAATGAGTTGATGTCCCTGGTGGTCTAGTGGTTAGGATGCCGCGCTTTCACCGCTGCGGCCCGGGTTTGATCCCCGGTCAGGGAACCAACCCCAGCCACTCTTAGTGCCGGTCCCAAGCCTGGATAAATGGGGAGGGTTGCGTTAGGAAGGGCATCCAGCGTAAAAACATGTGCCAAATCAAACATGCGGATGATCCGTTGTGGCGACCCCTAATGGGAGAAGCCGAAAGAAAGTTGTTAAATGAATGAGTTGAATTTTGAGAAGGGAGAATATAAAATAAGCAATGCTTGACCCATGAAAGCCTGGACTTCATATTCCTAACAGAATGTGATCAAACCGAGTAAACTAGTCTGACAACACTGGCATTTCCAATGCAAAGTTTTAAGAAGTCTGTATATGGTCATGCATGGATCGGTTCTGTCTTTGCTTCTTATCATCATTTTGAAAGAGTTGCTTATGCAAACAAGAATTCCCACTGAAGCAAGCCGTTGTCTCTCCAATATAAATGGTCCCCTTGAAGCGTTGAATTATAATTAGGTATTATTTACAGTTAAGGCCTATGAGGATTATTAAAAGTTTTTATGAGAGTAATAACTTTGTGCATGACTTTGGGAGAAGAAAGTACAAAAAATGACGTATTCACATGACGTATTTCGTCACTGATCCATGCTGTGCACTCATCATTTTATTATCTTTATGACTTTAGATTTGTGGCAGTCATAAATCAGTGGTTCACTGTAATGTAATGATTCGCTTGTGATGGTTTACAGTTAAGAGACGATTTATCCTCAATATAGAGCTGAGCACATTGTTGCACATTTACGTGTCATGTTTGTATATGTCATGGGATATGTTTTTGTTAGTGTCTTGGTTTAATTCCCTATAAAATAATAATTCTCATTTGTTTTTAATTCCTCCCTTGATCCCTTGATGTTTGTTATATTTAAAACCCTGGGGATTCATTGTGTCAAGGTTTCAGGTCTTAAAATTAAAATTTTATTATAATAAATTTTATGCTAAAAAAAAATTTTTTCTGTTATTTCTAGCAATGAATCATGGTTTTGAATTGTGCTTAGTTTGTTACATAAATGTGTGCACCTATACTGTGTTTACAAAATCTTTCTATGTCTTTCCTGCTTTTTCTTGCTTTAGTGCGTTGTGTTCTTAATTTAGACCATTGTTGAGTTTTCAATTCTGAGTATAAATTGCTTTAATAATGCACCTACTACTACACCTACTCCATAAGCATACCCTGTATATACACTTTTTACTCATATATATCCTTATATCTTTATATATTTTATATTTTACATAGTTTCTACTCTTATTTATTTGCCTTCTTTTTCTTTGTTTTATTTTTCTCCCCATTCTATTCCCTCATGCCGGACAATCGCATAAAGCATTTCACTGCATGTCGTACTCTGTATGTATGTGTATTTGACAAATAAAATTTGATTTGATTTGACTATTGGCCTCATCTAACTGAATATTACACTTTTAAAATGACTCATTAAGGACCATAGTCAGTATTGGGGTAGTATTTATAAAGCTTTGTTGCATCTTTTCCCTGATCAGACACTTTAAATGCAAAAAAATATATACTTTATATAACACCAGTAAAGTGTCTGTTATACACTGTAGAGAATACTTTTGAAGGAATTTACCGTTCTGCTCGTCCTGCTTTGTTATTGGAAGCCTTTCTTTTTTTAATTTGAAATTCTGTTTATTGCCACAAACAGGTTGTATACAAGAACAATGACTTCAAGCTGGAGCTTTCTCGGTTGGCTTTCGAGCATGACCCAAAGATCAGTCTCCATGGTGATCTGGTGTTCCGCTGCGAAGACGTAGCAGCCCTCGACCCAGTGACCTTTGAGACACCTGAGTCGTACATCGCACTCCCGCGCTGGGACACCAAAAAGACGAGTTCTATCTCTTTTGACTTCCGGACGACGGAACCCAGCGGCCTGCTTCTCTTCAGCCACGGCAAACCACAGGGCAACAAAGAGCAACGTCACGGCCGTGAGCTGAAAACGGACTACTTTGCCATGGAGCTGCTGGACGGCTTCTTGTACCTGCTCATGGATATGGGTTCTGGTAGCATCAAGCTCAAAGCTAGCAATAAGAAGGTTAACGATGGGGAGTGGTGTCACGTCGACTTTCAGAGAGAGGGGAGAAAAGGTGAGAAGACAGGAGATCTTGGGGAAGAAAAGTAGGTGTGAAAATTGCATTTTATTGCTGCTTTTCCCCATATTGTGGTAAGATTGTTCAAGTCACTCTCTCTCAAACACACACAACATACACACACACACACACACACACACACACACACCCCTCTAGACATGTCTGTCTGCCTCTAAATTACTTTTTAATAGACAATTAAAAGCACATCATAACTCTCATCTCTCACTGATACATCCAGCCAGCTGCAGAGATCTCTTCTGAGAGCCACTTGTGCTTCTCTAACCTCCCCCCCAACACACACACACACACACACACACACACTTACATACTCATACACTTACTCCTGTAATGCAATTAGCACATTTTCGCATTTTAGGGTGCACAAATTATTGAGTTTGTGACACGCATGAATAAAAAAACCATTTTGGGATCATATGTGCTGCTGATTGTATTCAGACACTAGTCATACTGCATTCTATAGTCAGGCTGGAAGAAGGGTATGAAAATATATGTAGTTAATGAAATGATATGATGGAAAAGATGAAAAATAATTGTAGACATGGTGAAATCTGTTCAGCAAATGGAAGGAGAGACCAGTGTCAGTGGGTTCTTGGTTAATTGACATTCTTTTTTGTGTTTTATTTGTTTTGAGAATGTTTTGCAATAATTATATCTTTATAATCTGTCATTTCTTAACGGATAATATATATTATATATCAATCTGATTATGTTTTCCTGCTGTTTTTCCACAAACCTGGAAGATAAGCACACCCAGTCTAACCATGTTTTGTGAAATTTTGTTTTTAGAAACCTGCACACGTATAGGCCCTTAGTCTTATGATAATTCCTTTAAATATTGAAATATTAGTAAAAGGGACTTCGGGGTTTGTTTTGACTATTTTGCACTACATTGTGTTTATTTTTACATTCAATAACTCGTCAGTAATCATTCTTGGACGTTGCATTCTTGAGAAATTTCAATCCTGAGAAAAAGACGCATCAAACATCCAATATGAATTCCGAGAATGAAATTCTTTTAAAATGCCTCAGGTTTTATCTCTGAATGTAATTGATGCAAACGTTAAACTTGCATGATGACACATGATTTTTCTCTTCACTGCTTTCTCATCTCTGTCAGGTTCCATTTCGGTGAACAGCCGCACCATGCCGTTTAACTCCAACGAGGGCAGCGAGATCCTCGACCTGGAAAGTGATATGTATCTAGGTGGCCTTCCTGAGTCTCGCCAGGACCTCATCCTTCCTCCTGAGGTGTGGACGGCGTTGCTCAACTATGGTTACGTGGGCTGTGTGCGCGACCTCTTTATCGACGGAAAGAGCCGTGATGTCCGCCGCTTGGCCGAGATCCAGAGCGCCCCTGGGGTCAGCAGCTTCTGCACTCGAGAGCTCCAGAAGAGGTGCAGCAGTACCCCATGTGGAAATGGAGGACTCTGCAAGGAGGGCTGGAACCGATATATCTGTGACTGCACAGGCACCGGATACCTCGGCAGTAACTGCGAAATAGGTGCGAGCTTCTTTACAGTCAATGTTTAGTCTGTCTGTTCATAGACAGATGTATTAAAGTGATGGATTAGCCATAAATTAGCATCAGAATAATAATTAGCTGCACCAGAACTGGCTCTGAGAGTCTGCCAAATATTTAAACATATGGATTTTTTAATAAAATGGGCCTGTAATGGGACTTTGATGAATGCTTGATTGGATATTCAGTATTTATTCTATGAAGCGAACTGCACTACTTTCAGTGAAACAGATGGCAGCAGTTCATACAGTTGATAGATTAATGAGGGTTGAAGATTTTTCTTTGCTAATGTCAGAAGCTGGAAACTGCAGCAAAACTTTCTTGACAAATAATGCTTACTCTGATGATTTATCTTGATGCAGTTTGGAAAGGGAACTTTGCTGTGCAGGTGAATTTGGTCTATTTATGCTGCCTACTATGGCACACACAAGTGCTCATCAGTCAGAAGCGATTTCTGCGTATACACCTTTATTCTGCTCATTCTTGCAGCTCTTTAACCAATGCTCGCTTTAAGGTATAAAATCATGCAGATATACAGCAAACATTTTAGGGAAAAAAAAGTAAGCTTTTTGATTAATGGCGGTTGGTGTGGGAGCGAAGTGGAGTGGAGCGAAAAACAAAAAACATCTAGTGAGCAGCAGTTCTGTGCCCGGATGATGTTATTGGCATCTTCACCTGTTAATTTTTTTTTTTTTTACCTTGTAGGAAGCAATGTGATTTTCTGCAGCATAAAATTGGCACAGTATTAAGTTTCTAAAAGTTTTGCATTCTGACATGCTTGTTTCCTGACCATTGTTGCAAAGAGTTGTTATTTGTAACTATGGACATCCTGTATGCCATTGACTGGAATGTTATTATTTACTTGTTTGTTTGTTTGTTTGTTTGTTTTAAACATTTAGCATTTAAGGGAGATACAAGTTAGCATTTTTACAAACAATACAGCAAGGAAATATTAAAAGTTGCATGATTGTAGGGCTTAAAAAAAGGATAT
>JAAIIK010000059.1:618423-634281 GCA_014706435.1 Silurus glanis | reverse complement strand
TAATAATAATAATAATAATAATAATAATAATAATAATAATAATAATAATTGTAGTAGTATTTTCTCTTACTGTCTTAAATATACTTGTCCTGAAAAAACCTCTCTATGGTTTCATTTTATTTCATTGATTGCTATAACTAACTAGTTCACTAATCAACTAAATAAATAAATAAAACTATTTAAAAAATATTAGCACCCCTTAACTGAATAATTATAATGAAAACGTGTAGCATAAATGGTCATTTTTCACAGAAACGATTAAAAATATTCACTTTAATAATGCAATAATTATAATCTCTTAATACCTGAATAGTTTTTGATGTGATTCTCTTAAAGACATTTCAAAATGCAAAAAAATTCTTAAATTAAATCAATTACATATAATACAGAAATAAGAGCACTAATACGCATAAATGGTGAATAGCACCGATTCTCTCAAAAACATTTGTACCAAAATAAAAGAAAGAAAAAAAGTCTACAGTTCATTTCATCAATAGTTGTGAAAAATTGGGGGAAAGAAATCAAATAAACAATAAAAGAACAACCCTGCCACACCCAATACATCCTGCCCCCAAAGAGAAATTAAACAAAATAAACAAAATCCCTAAGTGTTTGTAGCTGTCAACAAAAAGAAATCACCATCTAAAAAAAGATATATGTGCTAATCTTTACTGCATTTGTAAATTGTTATTAGATATTATAGAAGTCTGAATTTTTTGTCCTTTTTTACCTTGATGTTTGGTAAAAATTACAAAAATAAAATAAAAAGGGGGATTGTTTGCTCTGAAATGATGCAAAGATGTTTGGCTAAAGACTTGCAATATGATGTACAGAAACACATCTTAATCAACATGGAAATTTCTGCAGCTCCTATATCTATTATTTGCAAAGACCATATCATGAACTAACCAAGGACAGCAGTCCACACACGATAACCTAATAATATAAAGGATCTTAAAACGTTGTGCATGAAGAGTGCTCCAATATCCCTTGATACATGTCTCTTATTGTCTAACAGTATCAGTTATTACAGGAACAGACTCTTTCTTCCTGTAGGCTTTAAACTTTCCAGTAAACAAAGATTTCTATCTGATAGGCTCAGTATGGAATGTTAAACAATAATAATACTGAACAAAGCAATTCTCAAAAACCTCTTATTTATTGACTCACAAAAGGAAAGTAGGAAGTTAAAAGCAGTAAAATCATTACCAGGGGAGATGGTTTAATAGGTGGCATTGTGCCAAAAGTGCTTTCTACCACCACCACCACCACATGCACCTCATACTTGCTCTGTGAGTTGTAATGTCTGTTTGGCCAGAAGAAGTTTCCACTCCTCCTCTTCAACCACTGCCATCTTTATTTATCTGAAAGGGTCTTCGATGACCGGCTTAAATTCCCTAAGTGTGACATGCCAGGCTTAATCCTTTTTTTCCACTTTCTCCAGCAATCAAATTTGAAATCAGAACTGAAAGAAGTAATGGACTGTAATATACAAAGAAAAAAAAAACGAGAAAGGAAAAGACAATATTTGTAAAAATAAAAAATTTAATGTTTTATTTATAAAGTTTGATCAAGAGTGCCAGCTATCTAGCTATTTTGCCAGCCAGGGCAAGATCATTCCACAACCTCTGTGCCAGGACAGAGAAGGGTCAGGACAGTGCTTTAAATCTGAGACAGTCAGCTACAAGAATTTATTTGGGGGAACAAAATCAATGGGGTAGTAAGGAGGATCTTGAAGAGGTTAAACTTTTGATTTGACTTCTGTGGGAAGAAATAGTCAGATCCTCCTCATAATGTAGAAGCTCGCATGCTGAGTTAGTTTAGCAATGTGCAGCAGGAAGTATAGATTTTTTTGTATAGTGCTTTTAACAATATACATTGCCTCAAAGCAGTTTTAGACAGTTAGCAGCTTTACACAGATAAGTATAGATACGTATAGATGGTTTCTAGCATTTGAGGGTAGTGCAAAATGGTTGAATCCAATACTTGTCCATGAGGACGACAAGACCCTGATGTAGAGCTATCTAGCAGGTCAGTCTTGCTTAGCTTTTCAGTGGAGTCTCTGATTGAAAACATTGTCTAAGAACCACTTTTATAAAATTTGAGGACACCAATATTCTCCATTTTATAGCTGTTGCTGTTAACTAGGTGAATTACTATCAGGTTGTCCTTGGCCCATCAGCAATTTCAAATTAATTTGATGTTTACTATACTAATGTATTGTATGACATGCAGAATTAGTTGATGAGCATGTTCATGACAGACCACTGATGGTTTGTAGTATGTAGAATTATCCAAATAGTCTTATCAATGCACTATAATGCAATCCCTAATTTGCTGTTTCAAAAATTCACACACTTCTGAGAAGGCTTTCCACTAGATTTTATGGCATTAGCAGCCACAGGAGTATTAGTAAGTTCAGGCACGTAGGTTGAGTGTGGAGGCCTGGGGTGTCTAATGTTTTAAATCATCATAAAGGTGTTCAATGGGAACAGAGGCATTGCCATGCTGGAAGAGGTTTGGGCCTTTTAGTTACATTAAAGGAAAAGTAATGCTACAGCAATCAAAGACATTCTAGACAATTGTGTCCTTCAGATATTGTGGCAACAGTTTGGCGCCACATATGGGTGTGATGGTCAATTGTTCTCAAACTTTTGACTATACTGTACAGTGTGAATTTCTAAATATCTACTGTTTTTCCATACATTTATAATTTTTCATACATGAATATTAATATATGTATATTAACGTTATTTTCATTTTACTCAAGCATTTTCTTTTAATTAGACAGCAGAGAAAACAACCTACACATTTAATATAAACAAACAAATTAAAAAGACTATGAATATGAAAACACACCACAACCCTGCATGGGGTTCAAAGTGACCCCATCCACCAGAACAGACCATAGCCAGTATTAACAGTATTGACTCTAGGACTGTAGTCTTGTTCAGTAAAGACACTGTGTCTTTGGCTAGTCCAGATAAAAAGGAAGCGCTTGTGACATAAAGTGATACAATGAGAGGGTGCAACCTCAGATTGAAGGCAAGCCGTTTTCACACAGTTCAAGTCTTACTAATCTACCTTTCCATTCGATTTTCAATTTCGTTCTAGCACTGTCCTTTATCTGATTAGCCATCTGCTGCTCTGCCACCTCTATCAACCCGCTATTGTCATCGGCCTTAAAGAGCAGACCTGTGTCAGGGCATGATAGTGGATTTAAGTGTTTACCAACTGTGACCTGAAAGCGTTACTGTTCTGACAGAAAAGGTGACAGTCTTAGATAAATGCTGATTAAAGATGTGTAAGTCTGCATGGTTATTAATTATATTTACTATAGTTTTTAAATATTTTAAAGTCCTTGCAATGATGTGAATGTTTTTTTTTTGTTTACAATGTAGCAGTTTTTATATTGTTAGGACATTGACCTACAAATAAATTCATGTAATTCAAGGCACACACTACCTGCTAGTCATGTTTTTTTAGCAATGATATTTTCTAATTTGGTGGCGGTTCATTTCCATAGTATGCAAAACCTACTTTTGCAGACTAGCCCTAGGAGTTTTGGCACATTTTTTTCCCCAATTCCCAAAGTTTGAATATTAAGATTAATAGACAATATGGCCACAACACACCAAAATGTTCTTGTTCTTGGTCTTTAGAGATTAAAACTTTAGTTGTAAAAAATGAAAAGGCAAAAAACAGACCTAAAATGACCTTCAAGGTAGAAAATAGAAAACCCATCCAGCTGAAACCCAAGAACAAATCTGTATTCGTCATGTCTTTATTGACCACGCTGATAAATCATCTTCAGACCATTTTAAAATGATCCCAAGTAGAAATCAAATCCAGCAAATGTTTCCTGTAGCGGCTGATAAGACAATGCTAAGGAGAAACTTTATACCTTCTGCCTATAAAACAGTTGTCAAGGACAATTAAGGACAATGGTTTTGCTGTGTTTAAAAAATGTACTTTACTTTTTTGACACTCATCTTAAAGCCACTTATTCTGTTAATAATTATAATGTAAACAAAATATGGCATGTTTCTTTATTCACAGGTCTTCAGTTCCTCTAGAAGAGGATTATCTTCTAATCGCATGTTATCGCAACAGTCAGAGCCAGTTATTGAGAACAACTCATACAGTGTGACACGTATTAATCAGACCTAAAACTTCAAACACTCCTGCAATGATTTGCTTGTGTGTATGGTTTGCTGTCTGATTGCAGCCTTGAACGTCTCTTAAACAGATTGTTAATGTGAAATTCTCCTATGAAAGATTTTAATCATTGTTCCTTTAGGAACTAAAGGTTGTCCAGGTCCTGACACAACACTGGAGCTCTAAATCATGATGGCAGTATTTTGCGGTGCAATTTATTTATTTATTTTCTAAATGATAGATTTTTCTTATTTGTCAAGAGAATTTTGTCCCAGAAAAGCATTGTTGGGTATCAAGGTGATCTTTTGCAAATTTGGAATATGTGGTACTGTTTTTTTGGAGGGTTGTGGGTTGTCCATAAGCAGCAGTCTCAGTATAGGTGTGATTTATAGAGAACAAATTAAACACTGGTTTAGCTAAAGTTCGACAATAGTTTACATTAATGGCATTTGGCAACCCTTTTATCCAGAGCGGCTAACAGTTACTTCCAATGTACTAATGAGCACTCTGATTCGTTGTCATATAAACAGTTATAATGGTGAAAATGACCAAGGAGCTTAAAAGCACAAAAAACACACTGTTGTTAAACATCCTAACCAGTGAGTTTCAAAACTGGAATACAGTTACGGCTATACAGTATTCCAGCTCCAGTTAATGGCTTTAGTCAGAGCTGGTGAAGTTATTGAAATATTTATACAGAAAAAAATTTGGTGTATTCAGACTTGTGTACTTTATTAACTAACGAAGCACGTTGCATCTTTTTCCTATTCCTATCTGGTGATGAAAAATTACGCTAAGTTTAGCATTGCAGGTGCAGGTATAACGGTGTTTAGCTTCAGTACAGTATTATACAAGGCATCGAAAATACCCTGTTGTGCATGAATGTGGTCGACTGTTTACACGTTATAGCACTAATCTTAGTGACAGTGGCTTGTATAACAGGTTTTCTTTCCCTCTGGCTCTGTGTGTGAAATTTGAGTGTTAGTGTTTTACAGACCAATTTAACAGTGATGTAGAGAGAGAGAGAGAGAGAGAGAGAGAGAGAGAGAGAGAGAGAGCGTCCATGGCATGTTTCTTCAAATTTTCCCAATTCCTTTGAGGTTTCATTTTTGGAATGCATACTCATTAAATTGGCGAATATACTGCAGTCTGCCTACGGATAGTACATCAGATTTCATTAAAAAACAATCAGGCTGCATTAGCATTCATCTTTATGAGGACCTGATTACGTTTCATACCAATAATAATCAATGTACATGTAGCCTTTATTTTCTCTAAGGGCGAATTGTTAAATGGATAGGTTCTCTCATTAAATGAAACAGACTGCAGAAATAATATATTTCATATGTAAGGGATAAAACAGAGTAATCGATGTAAGGGTGGTACAAAGATGCGCTATGTGATGCCCAGTGTCATTATCAAGCTCTGGCACTGGAGACTCCTCCTGTAAAACGGTTACCGTATTTTTCGGACTATAAGCCGCTACTTTTTTCGCACGTTTTGAACCCGCTTAAACGGCTTAAACAATGAAGCGGCTTTTTTATGAATTTTTCCTGGGTTTTTCCCGGTTTCACAAACTTCAAGCCAAAAAACTGAGCCCCATAACATTAGACCAATTAAATTTCCGAACGGAAACGAAAAAACACACCTCACCTGTGTTCTGAGCTGCACGGCATCGGGAGAAAAAACGTTTTTTTTAAACGCACGACGATGCCAAAGGATAAACTCCCGAGAGAAATAGTTGTGAAAGGAAGGAGGAAGACAGTGAACAATGACTTTCTTGGTAGGCTACTGTTTAGATACAAGCAGTTGTAATGCGTTGAGTCAGGGTGAAGGGAGAGCTCGCTAACTCCAGTTGCAACAGAAATCATATAAACACATACAGGTTTCCAAAACTCATGCTTTTTTATTTTTCTTGGCAACAGCGTTACGGGTTAGTCAAAGAAACTTAGAAATGAGCATCAGAAAATAATAAGGACATATTCCTCGTTCTTGCACACATGCAGTAATAGCGGAAAAATTTGGCGGCAGGCTATTCCCAAAATACCGCTATGCTCCTAAAGGAGCCACAACATATTTCACCCGTTACACCGTGTAACAGACACTGTCTTTCGTTAAAGCCTGTGTAAAGTTAATTAGTTTCAATGTAGACAGATTATAGACAGGTGCGGCATATTTATGTTTAAAATAAAAATCTTTGTCAAATTCAGTGGGTGCGGCTTATATATGGGTGCGCTTAATAGTCCGGAAATTACGGTAAATAAATGTCTGCCATAGACATCCCTGAGAATGACCTGTTGCCATAGTAATGTATTACAGCGAACACTACAGTCTGAGCTGCTGTTATGGGAAAGTAATCAATACCACCTGATCCATCAGAATAAAACATTTAAAAGCATCATATATAATATATAACAGTGTTACCAGTGTTAGCACTTTGTTTTTATAGCTGCATAAAATCCAGGTTCTCATTTGATCAGCGAGTGAGTCACACTGTAATCTTTGCTTATGGGTGGCTCATTACTTCTCACAGCATTTGTATTTTAGAGTGCTGTGATTATCTTTGGCATTCTCTCATATGCTACCCTACTATGCCCACTGTCCTGGCACACACTCTACAAACACACACACACAAACATACCCAGAATGCCTAATGCCCAGAAAGTGCATGAGCAATCATGTGTGAAGGGTGGACGAGGCAGTGATTAGCACAGCACACACAAACACAAACACAGATGGGGATGTGAGGCAGAGTGTGTAACAGAGAACAGAAATACTTAATCTAATAACATTATCATTAAATGCAATGGCGAGCAGATCGTGCTTTTACTCATATCAGATGAATGAGTCAGCCAGATCAAGTATGTGAAGACCACAAAGAAAAGATGGTTAAGTTGAGGTTATCAGATTTCAATCCTCCTGGCTATAAATAGCACACAATATCAGATACATATGGTATTGTTGAGGTGTTGTTGCACATTTCAAGTTTAGATTGAGTAGCTGAAGGTTGAAATAAGTTTCTGGAGGTTAAAGCGAATGTCTGAAGGCTAGACTGAGCATCTGAAGGTTAGACTGCCAAACAGAATGTTAGACTGGGCATCTAAAGGGTAGACTGACAAGTAAAAGGTTAGCCAGAGCGTGTGAAGGATAGACTGAGAATATAAAGGGTAGAACATGCATCTATCTATATATATCTATCAGAAATTACCATCTTAGCCATTTAAGAGGATTTGGAATTTACAGCCAGAATTTAATGGTTAATCCTTTACAATGTTTATTAAGGGTCAAGCACAATCAGAAGGTTTCATATTTATGAGAATTTGTAGATTTACAGCTTGCACGCATGGACTGACCATCCAAAGTTTAGATTAAGCATCTGCAGGCTTCGCTGAACATTAGATGATCGAGTGTCTGCTGTTTATAATATATTTTTGAAGGTTAAAAAACAAACAAAGAAGGATTTACACTGATTTAAACTCGGACTCCTTCCATCCATCCTTCACTTATATGAAGTTGAAGGTTACAGCAAGCATTTCACGGTTAGTTTTTCATGAGTATTTGAAGTGGAGAATACGCACGTGATGGTTAAACACTGTGCGATCTTTTAGCTCAGATGTTTTAGCTTAGCTTCGGCTTTAACTCTTCAGAATGTTAATGCAACTATCGGAACGCTGACGTGAGAACTGGAGCGTTCAAGATAAAATCTAATGGCTAGTGTAGAAATCAAGGGTATATAAAGTATATATTAGAGGGACAGTCTGAAGGTTATAGTTATTGAAATTGAAAATGTAAAAAAGTTACAGTTTGTTTACAGTGGAATCAGAAGGCTACAGCAAAAATCTGAAGGCTATTGTGAGAATCAGACGACAGAATGAGAATCTGAAGGCAAACCCGAGAGTCAGAAGGTAACAGTGAGTTTTAGATGGTTCCAGCAAGAATCGAATGTTTAAGGTGAAAATTAGAACAAAAATATGAAGGTTACAACAAGTATCTGAAGGGTAAGTGTTTTATACCACTCTGAAAGTGGGAGCTAGAGTTTAAACCAAGCATCAGAACCTTAAAATGAAGGTCAGAGCGGCCATCTTAAGGTTAATACAAGAATCTAAAGCTTAGATATTTGTAAGAATTTGAAGTTTCGGTTGAGCCTTCAGAAAGTATATGAAGGTTAGGCATGCCTGAACACTGAAAAGCTGAGAGTGAGCTTCTGAAGTTTAAACACTAGATATTTGAGATCTTGAAACAAACAGAAGAAGTCTACAAACTAGTTTTACCTGAAGCGGGATCTCTGTATGCAGCATTGTGTACTTGTTGGGAGACTTTTGCTTTGCCTTTTAACAAAAAACAGTCAGAGGGGAAACAGATACTTGATTACATCTCACATCCTGAGAGAGCTCACGGTATGGGGCTTATTTATATCCAATGCTGGTTTGTCCAACGCATGCCATCTGTTTCTTTGTGTGTATATGTTTGTGTGTAGTGCTGATGGAATGCCAGGCTTATTGTCTTGTCTGGTAAGATGCCAGTTTGATATTGCCCATCTGCTGCTGTTATGCAGAGAGAGAGAGAGAAAGAGAGAGAGTGGGGATGAGAGAGAGAGAGAGATAGAGAGTGAAAGTTCTGCTCTGGGGAGAAGAGTGAGGATTCAGATAACGTAGATGTTTTGGAGAGCTTTTTTTGGTATGATGTTCAAGGGAACGAATGTGAATGAGTGTGTGTATGTGTGTGCAGCATAACCTTATGCTTTCTCAGTGTGAAGAAGTGGACGGTATATTTCTGAATGAGATCATACTTTCCTTACTTCCTCTTTTTCTCTCTTATACACACACACACCAACCCACAAAACACATCAACACATTCCTCAAGATGTTTCTTACTACACATGCACTCCGACACATACACCCCCTACTTATTCACACGTGAACATTATCAGTCTCAGAGTAATGAAGCGCAATGCTTTCAGTGGAATGGAACACATGATCATGTTTTGACGACTGGGCTGAATCGCTTTTAATTGAAGCACTGCAGGAAATTCATCTATTCTAACGATTTGGTTCAGTGGTGACCTGTGTGTGTGTGTGTAAGAAACAGTCAGTTATCATCAATTGCCTGCGGGTCAGCCTTCTGGCAGTGCACATCCTTCGAACTTCCTCAAATGGACACAGTTACTGATTTGACTTGTTTTATCCCTAACCTAAGTGATTTAGTGTCTTTTAAACAAGCCAGTATCAGCCATAACTTCTGTTCAGTTGCTGCTGACAGGCTTCGGAATTGCAAACCCCAAAACTGAAACCTTAACGCCAAATATCAATAATGATTATCGGACATTCTGGGTACTGGCACGGTTGCAAAACTCGAGTCAGCGAATCCCTAAGGTACAGCCAATATGAGCTCCTCTTGCATTTAAGGAGTCACTGTTTATATCAATGAATCCTTTTAGTGATGACAGATTTATTCCTCTTGATTTTATTGATTCGGTTTCAATCAGTGAACCTTTGATTATGACCAAGATTTGGTCCTCTTGTGTTCAGTGAGTCAGCATTGGAGAACATTTTTTGAAGATAATTGAGTCTTCTTGAATTTAGTCACGCAGTGTATGAGGCAGTGAACCTTCACATTTAAATGAATTCACATTTTTGGAGAAATACATCATACACAGTATAAGACATTAAGCTATTAAAAACGACTTTACAACAGTGGTGGATGAAGTACACAAAACTCTGTACTTGAGTTAAAGTAGAGATACAGTAGGTGAAATATTACTCCAGTAAAAGTCAAAGTGCTCCCTTAAGTTATCTTAAGTTTCCAAAGCACTACTATTTAGTATGACTATAATGTCCATCTTATATTTGTTATTTATTTTTTTGTCGTAAGACTCTTTGCTTAATCAACTCAGTTTATGTGAAAAGACTCTAATGTTACACCGATCTATTATTAGAATGATAGTAATGAGTCAAACCCTCATTGATAATTATTAAAATTATCTTGAGCCCAAAACCTTCATTACTACAGATTTTAGCGCAACAGTCACAGGCAGCAGCGTACCATGTACGATACGTTGGACGTGCAGCTGGGATGAGCGAATCTCTCGCTCTGTGAGATGCCCCGCTCTCGCTAGCGGTCGACAGAGTAAATTTGTCTCAGGGTGTATTCTTTTTTTTTTTTTGTTTCAAACATTTTCAAACAGCAATTTTAGTGATAAAAGCATGTCTTTTAAGTGCCCAAGTATGTCTCCTGCTTGTAGTGAAAAAAAGAAGAGGAAAGCCATCAGTTTAGAGCAGAAAATTAACATTATATATCAGCATGAAGCAGGAAAGACTGTCACAGTGGTAGTAGCATCTTCGACTTGCAATATTTTTGACTCACGGTGGGGTCGTCGTAACGTATCTCCGTCGTAAGTAGAGGACTACCTGTACTTCAAAAAAATTGCACAAATAAGACCACAGGTGTTGTGGCAAGTTAGAGTCAGGAGTTTCTTCCATCATTTATTCCTCTGAAAATGTATTGTTTGCTGTTGAACTGATGCTGAACTGTTTGTTTGTGGTAAGTAGATACCACCAAGCGGAAATCAAACCAAAGCGGGCGCTCGACCCTGTTTTGTGGCTTGCTGTGTTTTTTTTACCAGTTAAGTTTTCATCCACTCATAAATAAAATGGTATTGCAAAATGCAGTTGAGTAAAAAGTACCATATTTGATTTTAAAATGTAGTGACGTTGAAGTAAAAGTCTCTCCAAATGGAAAAATTCAGTACAGTACAAATATGTGAAAAAGCTACTTAAATACAGTAACAAATTACATTTATTTCATTACTGTCCACCACTGACTTTACAGTTTGTAACTATAGCAAAAGTCATTTTGGAGTTTGGATATTCAGTTTGCTAGCTAGATACTTAAACCACATCTAAAATTGCATACCTACACCATTCATGAAAAACTACAACTCTGCATCTAACAAGCATTGATTAGATACACAATTGAAAACTCATACACTGACAGAATTTCTTTTACACGATTAGTTATTGCCTTTTTTTTTTTTTTTACTTTGCCTCTTAAACTTGCACCAATTATATAACGATATATAACGTCTTGTGGGTCTACTTTTATTATTAGTCGTTCGTATGCATCCATCAACTTTTATCCTTTCTTTTAAAGGAAATACGGTTCTCCTTCACTTTTTATGACCATGAAGGAGAGTGAACAGAGACAGTTTTAATTAGGTAATTGTTTCTGCTTTATGGTCAGTGTGTTAAGTCTCAGGCTTGACAGTCCTTTCGAACCAAATTAATTACCCTGGCTTTCAGATTAATCACACAGTTGAACTCCTTTCCAAATTCAGACTAATTGCCTTCTCTAAATTCACTCCAGATTACAGAAAGGAAACAATAAATACACAATATTATAGATTAGAAACCTGGCTTAAGCTGAAACACAACCCTGAGATGTTCTTAGTCTGGTTAGAATTAAGCTTCGCTAACATTTTCTTTGTAATGTTGTCTAATATCTAGTAAATTTTTACTAAGAAGTTTCATTAAGCAAAATATTTGAGGGCTTTTGGGCTGGGAATGTGAGGCTAAATAGTGCATTTTGTGGCTATATGTTATTAAGGACATAACAGTACTAGTGCTATTAATCAACCCTTTTTAGTGAATAGACAACACCAGTGAAAGCCACATTCAAATCCGTGCCATGGTGATGCCATGCCTCGCTTCACGTGAACGCTGATCTTCATGTGCTTTGAATCCTGCTAAAGCGCTATTGGCCTCAAGCATTATGACGACTCAGGCCCAGCCAATTACCCAGCATGCCCTGTCAGAGTTCCATAGTGCAAGGAATGTCACATGGAGAATGGAACTGGATTTGAGGTGACATTGTGAATCTCACAATGACCTAGTTAGACACTCTCTCTCTATTTCTACTTCTTTCGTACTCCAACTATCCACTACTGCTTTTTTTCTTTCACCCAGTCAGTGGTTGTTATTCATATAGACAAGAGAGAAGGTGTTGCTGAAATCCTGCTGACAGGTTTGGAGAATTAAAAAAAAAAAGAAAGAAAAGACAGCTCCCCTAAATCTGTATGGATTATGTTCCTGAGCGGTGAATAGTTTGCGTGATAAATGAACAATTTTGACTTAGTTTTGCACCATGTAAATTTAAATGCTCATCTCTACCATTTGGCATAAAATTTATATTAAAAAGTATTTTTTATTGATATTACAGATAAAATTTGGTGTACCTATAAAAAAGGAGAATAAAGAAGAAAGCCAAATGTGCTTTATTTTGTGCTAATGGAAATTATACAACCCAAATCTTACATAGGGTTGAGATTGTACCAAGCCTTTGGAGATACTACAACCTCAGCTACCATCATCAACCAGGAAATACAGTGTGTGAGGGGGAAAAAAAAAAAGGTTTAACAGGTTTCCATGTGAGTGTATGTGGAGGAATTCTTCATTGTTGTTTGTGAAGGTTGGAAAGTTTGCTGCATAAGTGCATACAGAATGTGTGTGTATGTGTGTGTTCACTCAGGTACTCTCCTCTTTAGAATGCAAAGTTCCATATATGTGCACTGATGATATCCACTGTACAGATTGAGACAGAGAGTATGTGTCTGCATGTGTATCTGTGTGATTGACTGAACGTTCCTCCTGTAGGTAAAGGTCCTGAAACTCTGTATGCTGGCCAGAAGCTCAACGATAATGAATGGCATTCAGTAAAAGTCGTGCGTAGAGGCAAGAATCTGCAGCTCTCTGTGGACAATGTGACTACTGAAGGTAATGAAGGCTCTCTACACCAAGCTTAGCCCGCAAGTCCTGCAGTAAAACGTTGCCAGGTCCCACATAGTTCTCATAATGTCTTGATATTAAAAAGGTTAATTTACATTTGTGTTACAAAATTGGACGCAAATCATATCTGGATTTGGTGTGGGAAAATAATTCTTTATATTTATATTTTTTGACATAAGAGGACTAGTTCAATTTGTCTGTAACAAGGACTCATCCAATTCATTGCTAAGACCATTTACCTATCTCTAGGTCAGATGACCGGAGCCCACACCCGTCTCGAGTTCCACAACATTGAGACAGGCATCATGACAGAAAGACAGTTTATCTCCGTCATCCCATCCAACTTTGTCGGCCACCTACAGGGACTGACGGTCAACGGCGTGCCCTACCTTGACCAGTGCAAGAACGGCGATATCTCCTACTGTGAGCTCAACGCACGCTTCGGCTTGCGTCACATCATTGCTGACCCTGTAACCTTCAGGAGCAAAGGAAGTTACCTGGCGCTGGCTACGCTGCAAGCATACGCTTCTATGTACCTGTTCTTCCAGTTCAAGACTACCAGCTCAGATGGCCTGATTCTCTACAACAGTGGAGATGGAAGTGATTTCATTGTGGTGGAGCTAGTTAAAGGGTGAGTCTCGAGCCTTCAGTGGACCTCAGATATGGCTACGACATTCAAGCGACATTCTCAAGGGGTATAAATCTGTTGATTTTAAGCTAATTATCTACTACCTGCTGCCTTCGGTATCTCTTATCTGACAGGTTTATGAATCATTGCACCACACTTTGGCATTTCGTTCAAGTAATGAGATTCCTTTTCTTTATATTGCCGCAGAATTGTGACATTTATTTATTGCCTTCTTTATTTCTTTAGAGCAACTGATATTTAAGTTTAAATCAAGTATGTGAATTTTAAGTGCATTTAAGCATCACAACTCCAGTGTTTCTTCTACAAAATATTCATACTCTCAGTCAGACCTTTGGTAATCATCAAATCAAAATGAACAAAAACATTTATATTATTTCATTCATTCAACAAATCCAGATTTGTTGCTTTTTTATCTTCTTCTTTCGTGCACATGTCTAAAACATCTCAATCAGTCCTCTCTCTCTCTTTGTCTCCAAAACGTCCTACATGAGCTGTCCCTCTAATACACTCGTTACAAATCATGTCCATCCTCATCACTCCAAATGAAAATTTTAACATCTTTCACTTCCAGCTTCGCCTCCTGTCTTTTACTCAATGCCACTGTCTCTAAACCGTACAATATAGCAGGTCTCACCACAGTCCTATAAACCATTTCCCTTTCACTCTTGCAAATATCACAAATCACTGCTGCTATCACTCTTCTCCACCCACTCCACCCTGCCTGCACTCTTTTCTTCACTTCTCTAACACATTCTCCAACAACTTTGCACTGTTGACCCCAGGTACATGAACTAATCCACCTTCATCACCCCTTCTCCCTGCAACCGCACCACTCCACTGCCCTCCCTCTCATTCACACACATGTACTCTGTCTTACTCCTAATCTCTTTCATTCCCCTTCTCTTCAGCACATACCTCCACCTCTCCAGGCTCTTCTCAAACTGCTCTCTACTTTCACCACAAATAACAATATCATCCACAAACATCATAGTCCATGGATACTCCTGTCTGGCCTCGTCCGTCAGACTGTCTATCACTACTACAAACAGGAAAGGTCTCAGAGCCGATCTTTGATGCAGTCCAACCTCCACCTTAAACCAGTCTGTCGTTCCTACTGCACACTTCCCTGCTGTCACACTGTCCTCATACATGTCCTGCACAACCCTCACATACTTCTCTGACACACCAGACTTTCTCATACAATACCACGACTCCTCTCTCGGCACCCTGCTGTATGCTTTCTCTAAATCCACAAACACACAATGCAAATACTGAGGATATTGCATCAGTAGTGTTCGTCCTCGGCATGAAACCATACTGTTGCTCACGGTTGGTCACCTCTTCTCTCAGGCTGGCTTCCACTACTCTTTCCCATAACTTCATGGTGTGACTGATCAACTTTATTCCTCTGTAGTTACTGCAGGTCTGCACATTTCCCTTATTCTTATAGATCAGTACCAGCACACTCCTTCTCCATTCCTCAGGCATCCTCTCACCTTCCAGAATCTTGTTGAACAATCTGGTTGAAAACTCCACTGCCATCTCTCCTGAAACTCTCCATGCTTCTACTGGTATGTCATCTGGTCGGTTGGACTCCCTCTACCTTCTCAACACACGCACCTCGCTAGTCAACACACTTCCATCTGCATACTTTATTGCGCTAACTTGCAGCACATCCTTCCCAGCTCGGTCCCCCTGCCTGGCCAATCGTTACAAATCCTTTTCTTCCTCCTTAGTGTCCAAATTCTCATACAAATCCTTATATGCCTTTTGCCACACACTACAGTCCTTCTCCTTCAGTTTCCACCATCTTATTATTTTTTCAGTCCTCACTCTCCTCTTCTTTTTCTTCACATCCAAAGCCATCCTACAGACCACCATCCGATGCTGTCTAGCTACACTGTTGCCTGCCAACACCTTACAGTCTCCAATCTCTTTCAGGTTGCATCTCCTCCATAGAATACAGTCCACCTGTGTGTATTCCTCCACTTGTATACGTCATCCTATGCTCCTTATTCTTATTGAAATAAGTATTTACCACTGCCATTTCTAGCCTTTAAGCAAAATCTACCACCATCTGCCCTTCCACATTCCTCTACTTAAGGCCATACCTACCCATAACCTTCTCATCACCTCTGTTCCCTTCACCTTCATGCCTACTTAAGTTTGCCTCAGTTACTAGTATTTCTTTCTTTCTTTCTTTCTTTCTTTCTTTCTTTCTTTTTTTCTTTCTTTCTTTCTTTCTTTCTTTCTTTCTTTCTTTCTTTCTTT
>JAAIIK010000059.1:576759-587928 GCA_014706435.1 Silurus glanis | reverse complement strand
ACACACACACACACACACACACACACACACACACACACACACACACACAGTGCTCTTCCAAGTCCCAAAATGGTTCTTAAAAAATGTACTGTAAGACTCAAACGCATTTGTCATAAAACAAAGGGAGAAAAAGTATAGAAAGTGCAGACAAAATCACTGCTGAATTAAAATGTAAGAAGCAGAAGGAGAGAAAAAAAAGTTGTGAGCAACAACTGAAAGGGTGATAATATATTCAGTGTTTTAAACACCAACATAATGAAAGTGCATGTTAGAAACTTGGTTCATGATTATTTTGACCTTATGTCTAATTCAGCTATTGCTAGTTTAGACTCAAGTCCTGTGTGCTAAAACCTTCGTATGTAACCCTGACACCTTCAACCAACCAGTCGTTATGTAACCTAACCGAAGATGAATTGTGATCTGAAGCATGCAAAGAAAATTGGGTTCTCTTCTCAGTTGAATTAGTAGCCATGTTCACCTGATCGAAATGTTTTGTCAGTATTTATGCTGGGTTACTGTAGTTATTGTAGTCGTAATTGTACTCATCGTATTCTTATTCCTATATCCTCATATTCTTTTAAACTTACATTATATTTTTGATCCTTGATATTTACCAGTATGTAAAAAATGTCATGAATCGTATTGCATATATGGGATGTTGGATTTTTTACACTGCAGGTAGTCCTACTATAGTTTGACTAACGTTTTTTTCGATCTCTTAATGAAGAAAGTGATATGAAAAAATTGTAAAAATAAATGTATATATATATATTTTTTTTCGTGTCAGGCAACCGTAGCTGCGTATATGTAGTACGATACGCTGGAACGCTGCCAGAATGTACACATCTCCCACCTTGTGAGATTCCTTACTCTTACCAGTGATCTCAGCAGTTTGAGCTAATTTTAGCTCTTTAGCTCTTGTCTTTTTTATGGCTCCACACGCAAAATGGCACTCGTCCTCACACCTTCTGCTACATATATACTGTATACATTTTGGTACTGCAAATTGCTGTTTTGATAAATTATGTATTGTAATTTGGTAAATAATGAACATTACAGACTACTACCCCATACTGATCATCATTCTTTAAGACTGCTGCGTAGGCTAGTCCATGTCTCGACTTACCATATTTTCAAGTTACGATGGGGTCATTGCAACGCATCTCCATTATAACTTGGAGACCAACTGTATTCAGTTCCCGGCATTGACAATATTTTGTTAATCCGGCGCAACTATTTATTTAATGTGGTGTTCTGGACACAAAATGTGCCCATGGATTGAAGGATAATTTGTGAGATGAATGTGTGGAGATTTGTGCTCATTCAGCTACAAGGAAAGCTCACGAATTCTCCTCAAAATATTTGTTCGTCTCTCATTTCTTAAATTGTGTGAAAAAATCTATATTATTTTGACTATTGTCCCTATCTATACTTATCTAAGCGATCAGATAGGGACAGTTACATTGATCCGGCCAATTGTTCTCCAGGAGCAACTAATGACTGTTGACCAACTGGAAATCATACACACAGAGGACAGATCATTCGGAAAATGGACTCTGATTGGCCTAACTCAATCTGGAAAGTTATTTTTTTCTTCAAGGGCAAACGTAAGTGAAATGGACTCAGTTAGATTTGTGTCAAATTATGTGGAGTTATAAAGCAAATTATAGTGTTTTATAAAAGGACAAAAGCAGAAGTTACACACATTCTGCCTACACATTCATTCTGACTTCATATTGTTTATCAATCTTTATTTTTAATTAAATTTTATTTTACTTTATTTTATTTTATTTTATTTTAAATATTGAAGTGCCTAGAAGCATCTGTCATCGAAACAAACACAATAAAATATATATATATTTTTTTTTATTATGATTCTAAAATTTGATTAATACATTGCTCTTCATCTCTCTGTCTTTGTTTTCTCTCTCTCTCTCTCTCTCTCTCTCTCTCTCTCTCTCTCTCTCCCTCTCTCTCTCTCTTTCTCTCTCTCTCTCTCCCTCCCTCCATCACACACTCACTCGGCCGATCTCTTTCTTTCACGAGCATTTGTAAATGAATAACAATTTCCACGAGTCACAATTTGCATAAAACTATTCAGATTTATTAACCTTTCACATTGTTTCAAGATTATTTTTTTTTTTACTTTTTCAAATAGTATAAGGGCGAGGATTTTTTTTTATGTTGTTTGCACTTTGTCTCAATATGTTTGAAATCATTCATGAAATCTACTGCCACGTAAAAAAAAAAAATAATTGTGTTTATTCCACCTTTTTTTGTCATCATTTCTTATTTCGTACTCAATTAGCTGATTACATTATTCATAACTGATTACAAAAGTACACATCATAATTCATTTGTTGGTGTGGGTGATGCTATTTAACATTTACCAAATAATTGCAGCAACAGCATATAAAACAGAAAATCAGTCAGTCATCAGCCTCTTTTTTTCATGGTTGTGAAGACAACAAACAGCCTGTCATGATGCAGAGAAACTGAGAAAAAATATACTTAATTACTAATTAAAATAGTCATAACACATTTTTATTTTAATTTTATGACACACCTTCAGAATTGAATGTTTTTTGTTGTTGCTTAACATGACAAGTTGCATTTTTTGTCATAATTACCATTTTAAGAGTTTCAAGAGTTAAGTTCTGGGAAAAAAAAAAGTACGGAAAGAATATGACCCTTTACAGCTACTGTAGGCTGTACGCAATAACATGAACTAATCTTTAACCATAGCTTGAAATGGGTAAAAATGTATGATGTCATTCTATTAAAATGAAAGAGTTGTAATCATTGGCTATTAGCTATGGAGGAAGATGAGTAGAACACTTAAGGACATGCTGCTATTTTGCATAATGATTAACATCTCATTGATTATTCATATCCTATAACTGCAGGCCCTATAATGATTCCTGCCTCAAATTATTGTAGTCAAGTAGTTAATCATACTAATGTTTGAAGTATTTTAAGACGTTATTAGTAGTATCAAGAAACGATTGAGCTTTTGATTCTTTATCACTTTTCTTTGGAATCTTTAACACTGGTACTGAAACGTTAGCACGCTTAGTTTCGACTGTTGCTGACACTTAAACTGGCGTTTCATTTACAAGACAGACACTACATTACCCTGTTCTCACACATACACACGAGACACAGGAACCATGGTGCATGGGATGGAAAAATAAACAAGCAACCAAGAAAGATTCCTCCTGAATGAGGGAGATGGCTGTAGCCCATGGCAATTCAAGAATAAAAGGAGAAAAAAATATCTAAACCATGATACATAATGCGTTTCATAAGAGCAGATTATCCGAGTGACTCCGAGTGACCTAAGAAAATGGATATAATGGAAAACCCTGTGGGGTCTTCGAATCTTGCAATCCCAGTCAGCTCTCTGAAACATGGATAGAGAATGGTGATAAATCCGTGCTGACCTTTCATATAGAGATACCGCCAGGGTGGTATAAATCAGCCCTGCTTTAGCATCTACATACACACACACACACACACACACACACACACACACACACACATGCATGCACACACAACACCCATTTCCCACATTTTCTTCAATTATGCTGTCAGAACTAATAACATGTTTCGCAGCAGCACTAAAATCCAGTTTTAAATGGCTACCGTTGGTTATAAATGTCAAATCTGTTTCTTTTAGTCCAAGATTTGTAGAAGGTAGAGTGGAGGGGGATTCCTAAAAAAAAAAAAAATAAAATAAAAAAATAAAAAAAAAAGACATGTCAGATCGGTGTGTTGCTTCGTTCTTATTTGTCTCAAACCTCGGGGAATCTCAGCGCGGGTCTGGCAACCTGCAGCGAGCCTGTCCTTTAGGCTTTACTTCATCATTTAAGATATTTTCATCCTCAGCATCAAAGTCACGCCATTTTCAAAGTCAGTCATGGGTCTTGATCAGGCCCCACCCCATCTCTCTCTCTCTTTCTTTCTCTTTTCTTTCTTGCTTGTTTCTCCTAATCTGTACCATTTTCTATTCCTTTCTGTCAGTCTCACACTCTTACGCTCCTTCTCTCTATCAAGCTTCTTTTTTTATTTTTCCGTCTATCAGCTTTCACGTTCAAAACTCTGGGGCATTTGCTGTGACTATCTCACTTCACAAGCTGTGAATAGTGGCAAACAACCGATTTTGTGCATTTTAATTCTATTTTTTTGTTTTGTGTAATTTTTTTAAATTATATAATAAAAAACATCCCGTGCCGTGTATTCTATTCGTTTAGAGTAACATGTGCCCTTATAGAGATATAAATGTAATTTTGCACATATCTACACGGTCGTGATTTTGCAAAGACTTTCCCTATGTAGACAAACCTAAACTAGTACATTTAGAGCAGAGTGACACTTGAGACCAATTCCAAAAATGTGAACTATGAGGTGGAATCAAAAAGCTTTGAGACTAATGGTGCTAACTGGTGCTATTCTGACCACGTGCGATACCACGTTTGTGATTTCATCATGGACAGCAAGTTTAAACAAAGAGCAAGCGTGAATGTTCTGCGTGAAACTGGGCAAATCTGCCACAGAGAGGTGTGTCATTACATACGTTTGACACACGGCGATGCTGCAACGAGTCGTCCGGGGTGTTTTGAGAAGCACGCACACTTGGAAGAACGTCGCTGGAAGACGACGAGAGATCAGGAAGACTTCAACGAGCTCAACCCCCGAAAATGTCGAGACCGTTTGGCAACTTGTGCATGATGATCGTCGGAGAACAATCCACATGATCTCACTTCCGCACTCACCCTATTCGCCAGATTTGGCTCCTGTAGACTTCGCCCTCTTCCAGAAGATTAAAATCCAGCACAAACTTCGCTCTTTTGACACCATTGCAGAGATTCAGAGCGAATCGCAGAAGACTTGACATGTTTTAAAAAAAAATGATTTCCAGAAGTGGCAGGAACGCTGGGAGCGCTGTACTGCTGTGCAAAGGGACTATTTTGAAGGTGATCGTGTGTAAACGTAGATATATGAAGTACTTTCTGGTAAACAGAGCTCGTCTCGAAACCTTTTAATACCACCTCATAGGCTCCCTTTATATAAAACTTCACAAAATCAAGAATTACACACAGCAGTTCTAGATTTGTTAGTAGTTTGTTTCTTACACTGAAATACTCAGAACTTGTGGGAAAATAATACAAGAAGGTTAAAAGTGGACTGGTAGGACTGACCTGTGTAAGTTCTCTGGCACAGACACCATAAACCCATTTTTCTTTGATTTGTTTAATACTTGGTAAAATGTTCATTTTCATGATATGGAGATTTTGTCTTGTGAAAAATATGTTTTGAAGTTATAATGCTCAGATTTGTAAAGTGTTTTTGTAAATTTGTGCCTATTTTTATAAAAGAAAAAAAAATTAGACCATTGCAATGCTAATTCTAATCTCTTTATATGTCTAATGTCTCAAATTTAGAGACTAACCACTCAAACATAACCTTGCTTCAAGTATCTCTTTTTTTTCTTGCTGAGGCAATGAAACTGTCGCACCTGGTTACTAGTTATCATCATAGAAATATTTGTATTGCATAAGTTAGATCTATAGAGTTGCAGTGATACAAACTTGATCCCCTTTCTGACCAATCAGAATCGAGAATTCAACAGCACTTGTTTTTTTTTCTTCTTTTTTTTACTTTAACGCAATAACTACTGACAACACAAAGATGGCAACACATTAATGCTTTTCTAACACACAGTCTGTTTGTCTGTTTTGTCCCATTTGATTCCCATCCCAGTTTCCAATCCAGGATTTCAGCTCTAGCTTCCAGTTCTGTTAACCCTTTTAAAAGCAATTACCATTGAATGCTAGAAAAAAGCTACAAATATTTGTTTGCCATAGTAATAGTGACAGTTCTTGTGACAGGAACTCTATCAACAATGAGAAGTAATTTT
The DNA here is from genome assembly GCA_014706435.1 of Silurus glanis. Lineage (NCBI taxonomy): Eukaryota > Metazoa > Chordata > Actinopteri > Siluriformes > Siluridae > Silurus > Silurus glanis. Next base: position 582,008 of record JAAIIK010000059.1, on the reverse strand, counting down.
CTTTCATTTTGTATGTGAATTGAAAATTGAGATTTCTTTTCTATATATAGTTTTATATTGAACATTTTTCCAAGGCTAAGCAAGAATGCATATATGCACTCTAATCTTATAGTCATGCTTGGACTTCTCTTGCTTCTGTTCAAGATTGCAATCCATCTCCTAGTATCACAATGTTGAGAAAAAGTTCAAATACAAAGACACAATATATAGATATGTCTTGCTATATTTCTATTCAAGTTGCACTGAATTGCAGCATATACACTAGTTCAAGTTCCGAAGCTGTGGCAGGTGTGTACATATTCCTGCATTATACCAAGAAACACGTTGGCCATTTCCTGAAATAACCCATGTGTTACTATACTCAGTGCTTCCAAAAACCCAGGTAAGTAAATTTCACTTTTATTTTGTGACTATGCATGGTCAGTAAGAATCAGTATGTCTTTATGGGCAGCTTTTTATTGTACTTTTTTAATGGCAGCTTATGTTTTGCTGAAAGCTAATTAATGTGACAGTAGTACACCTGCTCGGTAATGTGTTTTATTGATTTATCCTGATGAAGGCAGCAAGCTGTAACATGTTGGTGTTTTAGTCTAATTAAAACTTTCGTTCTTGCTGTCAAGCGAACTCTGCCACTAATTAGGTTCCTTCGCAATGCGTTTGAGTCCCAGGTAGCCGTGAAACATCTCTGTGGGAAAACATATGTTATGGAAATGGAATGGAAATGGAAACAATGTGCACAATGGATATACAATCTTTGCCTAGTTATATAGTTATGCCTGTACGTCGATAGTTACGCAGAAGGAATCTTGTGTATTCAGAGTCGACTTATGTTACTGCTTAATGTGACAGTCAGGTGTTGAAATTTCAAAAGCGTCTTTGAATAGAAGCATTTACACATTCTAATGGTATGGAAAATATACACTTGAAATGTGATTATATAAACATGAGAAGATGGTAATCCTTCAAATATGCTTTTTAAAATAGTCTACATAGAACATGAATCTGTTGTAATTGTCATTAATCACTGCAAATTTATTTATTTATGCAAATCTAACATTCATCCTTTAGTAGTTAGTAAAATAGCTCTTAATCTACCCCTAGATCATTAATCTTCCATTAATCTTCCATTATGATCTAGAAGTCGTGAAACGTTTTTTTGTCCAGCTTCAATAATCCTGACAATTTTGCATATCGAGGGAGTAAATATATGAAGGATGAAATAAATGAAGACATTTGGTAAATTATGCTGAAATAAGTACAAAAGTTAAGTCAATTGTGTCTTTAGAAAATGTAATATTGAATGTAAAAAACACACACACATCTGTATTACCCGAATGGAATCTAACAAATGTAAACTATTCAATAAAAAAATTCCACTTATTTAATTGTATATAATCAATGAATTTTGCGCCAATTTAATTGATTATTCAATTTAATCAATATAATGAATTGCATTATATTGATTTCTATTTTACTTTTATAAAATGTTATAAAAAATAATTTTATATAATATTTAATCAAGCAGGCATTTTATTCATTTTTTTAATGTAAACTGTTTAAATGTTGATGGTCACAAATATTAATAATAATAAAAGAATGTGTTAATATAAAATTACAAGCAATTTTGTTTTGCATTTCTTCCCCCAAAATGTACCAAAATTGAACGGTGACTGTAAAACCAAGGTACGTACCAAACCATAAATTTTGTGTACTGCTGCACCCCTAATATATATATTTATTTTGTTATTTTTTATTTATTTATTTATATATTCATTTATCTTTTACAGTGCTGGCTCTTGTTTTATGCTTGTTTTATGTGTTTTAACATTTAATTCCACATTTAGTAAAGTTCATTAGTAAAGTCAGGTACTTCTGTAGGGTGTGGAGGCCTGGGGTGCAGTCAGCGTTTCAATTGAGGTCAGAGCTCTAAAGCAGGCAAGATCTTACTCCAACCCATGTAAACACAGGGGCATTGTCATTCTGGAACAGGTTTGGGTCTACTAGTCCAAGTGAAGGGAAAAATATAATGCTACAGCATCTAAAGACATGATAATTGTGTGCTTTCATTTGTGTGATAAAGGGAGGAATAACATACGGATGTAAAATGCAGTTGTCCCAAAACTATATAGTGTATGTGTGTTAAGAATCCACTACATGCATCAGCATAGACTTCACATTTATTAAATTGGCATTTATTATATTTTCTCTGTGATTATACATCAACATAATTAAACATCCAGTGTGAATTAATCACCTAAGTATTACAATATTTCTCCCTGCATGCAATGAATAACACTTCAACACCCTCTTTGAATTTCTACTCTAAATTCCTTCCATATCAACAGCCCAGAATGGTTTGAAGGAAAACACTTTAAAGGTCACCCTGCCTGCTCTATAGTTCCAGCTTTAAACCTGCGACTCGTATTGACCGATCTGTAACTCTAAGGGTATATAAGAGAGATAAAATATTCATCAAAAGCTCATTTTTTTGCTCTTTCAGCCTCATACGAACAAACAGCCTTCGGCTTCTCTATCTCGCTGCCAAGCCTGTTTGAATCAACATTCCTAATGATCTTTTTTTTTTTTTTCCTGACTATAAAGTGTATAAATTACTTATGTTGCATAAGGATCTCCTGAAATTAGGTTCCTTGTCAGCCTGAAAAGAAGGAATATGATTCAAACATCATCTTTATTGAATCATCCTTTTCAAATGTCAATGCCTTCAGAAGGAATTTTCGTTGTAGACTTTATTAATATCTGCCAATTCAATTCAAAACTGCTTCCTATTGATGCGCAAGGTCTTAAATTGCTGCTGTGGAAGGATATTTTTCTCTTTTCCAGCCATTTAAAAAATACTTATTGACTTTTACTCGAGTCGAGACCCGAGTTATTTTTATGTTTCTGCAGGATATAAATGTTTAATGATGAAGTTAGGGGCCAGAAAAGAATGGAGGGTATGATAGAGGTTGTAAGGGTTTATTGACAAACTGGATAGCCGATGGAAAAAGAGGTTTGTTCAAGCTGCTGCCAGTGTTCAGTGTTCATAAGGAAATACATAAGTTTTACAAACAAAACACCTACATAATAACTCATAAGCCTGCACAGTAGAGGTGGGAAGTAATGAGGTACAAATACTTTGTTACTGTACTTAAGTAGATTTTTCTGGTATCAGTATTTTACTTCATTATTTATTTTTACTTTCACTCATCAAATTTTTTCCACAAATATTTTTCTACTGCCTACATTTTCAAAACAGGCTTGTTGCTTTAGTAATCTATTTTTTGAAATACCGTTTTCAGCCAATCAACCCATTTCCTGTCATTGTGCAGCTTTTTCAATCTACCACTGGTGTATCATTTCCTGACTTTTACACACCACAGAAGTAGGCTAGTTTACAAAGCCATTAATGAGCAAGGCAGAAGGCAACAAGAAGTCTGGGGTTATTGTGGATGAGTACAGAGGTACAGAGGGAGTCAGTGATGTAAACATGACTGAGAAAAGAGACAGTCCTGATCACCTGATCATCATTATCTTTTCTCTGCTTGTGTTCTATATGGTGGATGTTTAGCCTGGATACATTCATTAGGTAACAAATTTTGAAATTCGTTATGTATTAATAATAGTACTGTCGAAATGAACATGTTAATAACGCGTTGACGCAATAAAATGTTAATGCCACTAATTCTATTAATGCACGATTAACACTGTGCATTTCTGTTTGTCCATTTTTATTAAAAATATAAATTAATAAATATAAAAGTAATATAAATTACTCAGTCTATTTGATCGTACAAATTTTATTTGTATACACTCAATAACAACAAAAGGCTATGCTTTTGTAAAATAAAGAATAAAGACAGGGACGCTTTCTGCCGTCTCTGTCTCTCTTCACAGACACATAAATTAAACTACCTGAATTTTAGTGAATACTTGCCTAACAGACTTAATAAATATACCTATAGAAAGCTGTCTACTTTCTACTTTTAAATAAACCAATTCACTTCGAAAACAAATATTCTTTTATTATGTAATTGTATGAAAGTTAGAAGAGGTGCAGTTTCTCCGGTATCACCTCATTAACCGTCCGTGTGGAAACATATCAAAAGTTCCGTTTGGTGTCCTGATGATTTATGTAATTTAAAACACCATAATTACTTTAAAATGGTTACAAAAATATTTTGTGTTCATGCTCTATGCTGAGTTTGGTTTCACAAATAATAAGCATACATTTCCAGAAAGCATACAAATTTGTCCATGCATATTAAAATTAAAAACTTGAAAAATATGAATTATAAGGTACATTTAAAACAGATAAGAATGTGCGATTAAGTTGCGATTAATCGCGAGTTAACTCGTGACAATCATGCGATCAATCACAATTAAATATTTGAATAGATTGATTGCCCTAATTAATATACTAATATGATGTGAGGTTCAGTTACCAGCGTGACACTAAAACAGGTAGTAGTAACAGCTACTTTTTACTTAAGTACATATCAGATCCCAAACTTCTTTACTTTTACTTGAGTAAAAAAGGATAGTCAGTACTTCAACTTTTACCAGAGTATTTTAAAACATGAGTATCTGTACTTCTACTTGAGTATGTACTTTTGCCACTTTTGCTGCTTACCTATTCAATAAAGACTTCTGATAGCTGACGACTGCTATAGCAACTGCTCTGGTAACAGCACAGTGAACTACTTTCTTTGCATACGCCAGCTTGTTAGAAAGCTGGGGTCAGAGTGTAGGGTCAGCCATAATACAGTGCCCCTGTAACAGAGTTAGTTAAGGCCTTGCTAAATGCCAAAACTTGCAGCTTCTGGGTCTTGAACCCCCAACCTGCTGATCAGTAGCCCAGAATCTTGAATGCTGAGCTGCCAGACTTGTAACAGATTACTTTGTAGTTATGGTTTATAATGCTTATAGTTCAGTGCATTTTGTTTAGTCATAGACCCAGTAATTAGAAGGGCTTCTTTTAGGGGTAAGTAACGTTTACATTTACGGCATTTGGCAGATGCCTTTATACAGAGTGACTGTATGCTGGGATTTGATCTCACAACCTTCATCTTAACCAATGCAACCTACTTAGTGTAGTAAACTTTCATCAATAATTAATACATCATAGTCCTATAAATGTTTTATACCATATTAATACATTTTCATAAATAATTACAACAGGTTGCATGATGGATCTATAAATGAATAGATAGATAGATAGATAGATAGATAGATAGATAGATAGATAGATA
>JAAIIK010000059.1:565890-576749 GCA_014706435.1 Silurus glanis | reverse complement strand
ATAGATAGATAGATAGATAGATAGATAGATAGATAGATAGATAGATAGATAGATAGATAGATAGATAGATTTGATTTGATTGAAATTGTTTATAAAAAATGCAATTTAAATGCATATTAAATTGATATTAATGTGGTCATTGTTTATTATAATTATAACTTTTAAAAATGTCGAATAAAAGTTCCAAATCACCTGACAGATTTTAGTGGACTTAAGGTTGTTATAACGCTCTTACAGGCTGACTTATGTGAGAACATGCTCTTTCTCACACCTCAATTCAAATGCATAAACTGTCACTTTTATTTAGATTCAGCTTACATAAATATGTATCATTATGTATCAATATGTAAAACATTGAAATAGATGTAGGAAAGTCGTCACCATTTAGACAAATTATATTTGATCAAAGGTTTATAATGAAAGAGTCTCCATATATAGACCCAAGTACAGTATCTTTGTTATTCGGCTTTTCTAAGATCAAAACATGACCTTTTTGGTTCATAGCATACAGGCAATTTTTTTTTTTTGCATGACATGCACATGCTTACTGTGACAATAATAACCTTTAACTCAAAATGGCTTTAGTGACAGTTAACCCTCAAACTGCAGAGCTTGGCAGGTCATGAATATTTCAACTTATGAGATTCTGTTTTTATAATACTCCAGTGCTTATTATACTGTATACTCTACATCTGACATGGAGATATGCGACCTGTCTCACTCACTGGGGTTTCCTGCAGACTAAAATATCACTTTAAAATGTGTCAAAACTGAAGATCATAGGCAGGGGAAGTAAAGTCCTTCTGCTACTGTTTTCACTGACACTTTTCATAGGATTACATGAAACTTATGTAAACCATTTCTGACAAATGACATGAAAGTACATACTGTAAATAGTGATATGTAATAATTTATTGATAAACAAATAATTTAATATTATAATATATAATAATAGTCTAACAATATGTATAATGTTTAATGAATGTGTTATAATGTTATAAATGTGTTTAGGAATATTAGGTTTAGGTTTAATTAATAAAGTAGTCCCACGAAAAACTACATTTAAACGGACGCCACCCCAAAAATGCATTTTTTTAAATGGTTTAAGTCGTAAATCATCCTACCACACACTTTAAACACACACAGAAAACATTTGCAGGAATTTAGCGAGAATAATTTTGTGTAAATTCGTAGAAATACAGTACACTGTATCACATTTATAGTGAGTACATGTACTGTACAGTATACAGTTCTGCAGTAGCGTAGCCTATGCGTAGTTTCTCTGCTTGTTTATTGGTAGAAGTGTCTTATGAGGTCAAAAAAGAGGCGGGGTTGAAGATGCACGTCACTGCATTCTTTATTCTGCGATAAACCGAGGGCGCGAGATTCGAACCGCGGTAAAGCGGGGATTACTAATGTACTAATTGCTTTCTAAGCATGCATAGAATAGAAAATGACTGCGAAAACATGGATCCAGATTTCCTGGTTTGGTTTTGTCATTAAAAATCAATGGTTCTTTACTTAGTTGTTATGTCTATAATAATTAGCACAGGACTGGTCAATTCTGATTGGTCAGAAAGTGATGAGTAATTGCTAACATGAAGTAATTGGACTAACCTAAAAAGTACAATGTGGTATAAGAAAAATAAAACACAGTAAATTCACTTCAGGCAGCATCATACCACCCCGCTGTTGATTATTTTCCTTTTAATAGCATACGTCATGTTTGGGAATGGCATGGGAATATGTAAGTGGCATTTAGCTTTAATGACATTAACCCATGTTTTTTTTTTTTTCAGCCAGATTGAGTCTATTCATCCTGGTCATGCAAGTAAATGGCAGCAAATCTATACTCATAATTCCAGTCACACTGATAAAAGAGATATCTGAAGAGAACAATGTATTCCACAGGGGAAAAAGAAATGGATGACAAACCACTTCAAGAGTGCTGATGTTTAGGCAGACAGATAGATAAGACAATTTGAGTCATTGAGACAAAGAAGAATGTAAGGTAGAGAAGAAGAATTAAAAGAATGGTTAATTGAGAGAATGGAGAATTAAAGAATTGTTTGAAGGTATTGAAACTAAGGATTGCCCCAAAGCATTTAGAGCATCTGGAAATGTCCATATCATCAAGCATGTGGTGATATTAGATTTTTAACTGAATCTATAGTTTATTATTAACATCGCAAATAAGTTCATCGTAACAAGTGACATAATGGCAGGCCTCCGTTTTCTATGTAGAACACAGCCAAAGTTTTAGCGACGATGAAATTTCGCCACTTTGGCTGTGATTTTTCACAAATCTACACAAATTAGGCACGATGTGACAAATTCTAATGACTGGCTCAATTGATTTGTCAGCATAATAGCTTGCCTTGTTTAGGCAGATATTTAATCAGTTTTACCTGTGATGCGTTTAGCACGCAAAATGGAGTAGGTGTTTATACGCTATCCAGTCATATAGAACCTTTGCATAATTAAGACACTGTGAAGGAAAATCAAGCTGTGGATAAAGCAGCAGAAGTTTCTTGTGCAATGGGATTTTCACAATAATAGATACTTTGAACATTCGATTATTGCAATTCCATTCGACCTAATTTTATTCAAAATTTGCAATTCATTTTAATTATATTTTATTGTATTCGAAATTTGTTGTTTGAATCTAAAAATGGCATTATTAACTGCTTATTCATGTGTGTGTAATATACAGTACAGTAGCCGGTCTCATCTGAACAAACAAGGCAAAAATAAAGTAAAAACAGCCCCCGGCATTTCGTGATATAGCCATATAATCGTGTGTTCATGGACACGAATTTCCCTCTTTTTCGTGTCACTGGGGATGACTTTCTATGTAATGTATTTCAAAAGGAAGTATTTTTGCTGACTCCGCCAAAGTTTTCTTTCTGCCACTGTACGTTTAAGCAGGAGATTTTATCCTTGATTTTATTGCTTTATATTCTGTAAGCTACTCGCTATTATAAACCATCGTCAGTGGCTCCTTCAGGTTAAAATACAGTAAATATATTCTCCCGGTCAATTAAGGAGACCGTGTTAATTAGAGACCCTTACACTAACCCTAAGTGATTATTTTCTGTCCTATTCTCTGATCAAAATGGCGAAAAAAGATTACCTTTGGTATTTCTGTCAGCATTATCCATGATCCTCAGTCGTGCTGACACGAAAAAGGGAGGGAAATCCATGTCTATGAACACGAGTCAACAGATTCAAGTCCGTGACTATATCACGAAATGCTGTAAGACTGTGTTTTAGTCGAGTCATTTGCTACTAGCAATGAAAAATAGGGTCCTTCAGGCTGCTAGATCTGTTAGAATTAGGTTTCTTTTCTTCAATTTTGTACATTTTGAGATGCGGAAACATGATGTGGCTTTGAAGCCATGTTTTTGTGAAACTTGTTGAATCAATACACTCTGATATGAATTTGAGGCCTCATAGCAACAGCTGTAGCATTTTGTTGTTTTCTTTCGGAGCTTGTATCTGTGTGCACAATGACTCTGTTTGTGCCAGACAAGACCAAGACAGGTGGTAAATGAGCAGCTGGCAGATGGCAGTAGGCCTATTAGATGGCATAATATTAAAAATGCATATCTTATTAGACCCACGACAGTGTGTACGAATGAAGATATGGCTTTTGAACATGGATTCCACAGTCCTGGCAATGTAATATCAGACAAACACCACTGCCATAAATAGAATATATTGGAAGCATCAGGGGTTTCAACAGGGATTAAATCATTACACATGCTGCAAATGCTTTTTATTTATCTATAACAAGTTAACATCAGGCTCAGTGTGCAACTGGGATACATAAATCAAAGAGACCAGACAACAGATTTGCACAGAGAAGGAAAAAAATGACATATACACACAATTATAATTTGTTTATACACACACACATATATACACACACACACACACACACACACACAAACACACACACACATACACACAGATCATAAATGAATAAATAAGATCAGCCTCCCCATTACCAAAACCCTCAAAAGTAAAGCTTGCAGGTTCAATGCTGCTTTAAATGTCACATACAGTATATCTTATCTATTGCATGAAACTATAATAATAATAATAATAATAATAATAATAATAATAATAATAATAATAATAAATTAAAGATGCATTATTATTATTAGCATTATTGATATTAGCATTGCACACACATATTGGATATAAAGTATGCACATGCTTGTACAGTGGTGTGAAAAAGTGTTTGCCCCCTTCCTGATATCTTATTCTTTTGCATGTTTGTCACACTTTAATGTTTCAGATCGTCAAACTAATTTAAATATTAGTAAAAGATAACACAAGTGAACACGACATGCAGTTTTTAAATGAAGGTTTTTATTATTGAGGGAAAACAAAATCCAAAATTACATGGCCCCGTGTGAAAAAGTGTTTGCCCCCCCCCCATGTTAAAAATGTGGTTTATCACACCTGAGTTCAATTTCTCCAGCCACACCCAGGCCTGATTACTGCCACACCTGTTCGCTATCAAAAACCTCAAAGTGAAGTAGGGAAGGGTAGGAAGTTATTGTGTTTCTGTTTTTCTTTATCTGATTTGTTTGATTTCTTGAATTAAGTGGATTTTAAGCCAAAACTCCATAGCCCAATTCTCTAAATAACATCAGCTTAGAATTAATTTGCTGTGTAAATCTGTGTAAATAAATAACTGGAGTCTTGGATAATAAGCCTAATATTTAGATATCTGGATTAGCTTTGTAAAAATAAATCTGTACTGTAAGGGTGTGTGAAATGATAATTTTTTTTTTTCAGTTAAATGGGTCCTCGGCTTTAAAAGTTGTAAAAAGTGTTGACCAGTGTTGAGTATACAGTACATTTGATTTTCCTTTCTCTCTCTGTCGCTTTCTCATCTTTCCTTTGCACCCTGTCTGTCTTTTCCCCTGCTCGTAAGTCAAATCCATTACTCTGATGAGAGGCGAACACAAAAGACATGCGGCAACACAAGAACGGAGAGAGGAAGAGAGTGAGAGAAAAAATACTCCTCTTATGTTCATGCCTTTTCCATTATGATTGATAGCTTCTATTGTTGGTTGGCTTTTATTCACGCCGTGCGTAATTGCTTTTTGATATTACTACAAATGAGAAATTACTCTGTCCCATTACCGCAGGACAATAAACAACGGGTGGCAGTCTCTCTCTCTCTCTCTCTCTCTCTCTCTCTTTCTCTCTCTCTCTCTCTGTCCTGTGCGAAAGGAGAGAGGTGAACTCTCGCATCTGAATATCCTGTCTTGCAAACCCTCACTTGTGCTCACACCGTTGAGATACAATGTGTCTGTATGGCTGATAATGAGTGTTAGACGAGGAGACACCTTGTCAGCATTTTAGTGCCTGTTAATTACACACCGTGATGGACTATTCTGGAAATCCGGCATGGCATTTGCATCATTAGTCAAATGACAGCAGAGAGCCATTCAGACTCAAGCAGCGCTAACAAGCTGCGTTACTGTGGAGTTTGGGTTTCTTGAACATATTTGTTTGTTGCAAAGGAATTGAATATGTTTTTTGTGCCTGCTCATTAAGGGCAGAATGCTGTAACCAGCATATCTGTATAGGTATCTGTTCAGTGACTAAAAGTTTCTGTAATTGCATTCGGTTCTAATATGGAAATGGCAGGAGTTTTTGTTTTTTATGATTTATTGATTTGTTCCCCTAAAACACAGCGGGGGGGAAAAAACTCTGAGGTAGAAATGTAAATTCTGTCCCTACATAGGGCATAATGTCTGGGCAGTCAGGAACTGCTTGATGACAGTGGAAATTTCAAAACATTTACAGTATAAATATGTGAAATGGGGGAGAGGGTGGGGCTTTCAGAATAGTTCTAAAGACCTACCCAGTTGTGATTCAGTCTAGTTAAACATGCCAGATTAGTATATTTTATTGCCTTGGCATTCTTGAATGATAGCCCATTTCAGTGTATATTAACTGTTGTTAATTGCGGAGATCCAATGCAAAACGAGTGTAGAATGGCAGGTTTGGTAATGTAATAGAATCGTAAATATCACTATTGTAACACCACTAAGATCTTCACTCACAAACTTCTGCAAAGCTTAAATCTTTTTGTATAACCCACAGCAATGAACACACTATATAACTATACTCTGTACTTATATGTAATAGCATATATCTGATGCTCGTTGAATGTGTGTGTGCGCATATGCACATGTATATGCGACTTGCTGAATCTGAGATCTGATTTGGCTGCCCTGCCCATGTCAGATCCTCCTCCGTAAAGGTCTGGTTGTGTCCCGGTTGCCCTTGGAGAGCAGTGCGCATCCGCGTTTTATGTTCTCCGTGTCGTTCTGCCTCCCACACAGATGGGAACTCAAATCTGAAGTCGTGTCAGTTGGGCAAGAACTTCACACTGGCACACCCACATCACACTGCTATATTTATCCAGTGTCCCCTTCTCCTCCTCCTCCTCCTCCTCCTCCTCTTTCTCTTCCTCCTAACATGGCCAGCTGTCACAGCAAGAACAAACAACTTCAAGGAAATTCTATACACTCAGGGTTTTAGTCATTTTACTGCTCTAACTGCTGGGGACTTATGATTCTACCCAGTCCATAGAGTTTGAAGCAATAATGAGAAAGAAACGAATAAATGGTTGATTATTTATTAATCATATTAATCATATGATGGACACAGAGATTATTAGAGTTTATAGTAGCAACTCAGGATTAAAGCCCTGAATGTTTGAATGTGGAAGACTTACAGCATCTCTGTGAATGATGTATTACATGCAGTTACTTATGCGGTTTAAATTCAGAGTGTCTACCTTATAGAGTCAGCCTACGGAGTTGAATCGAGGAAAAAAAAAACGTAAAAATTGGTTTTATGAAGAAAGTTATTCAGTGTCAGGTTATGTGCGTGGCCTCACCATACAGATTATGCAAATCTCTAATGTGTTGTAAACACTGGCTGTTAAATACAACCATTTAATTTAAAGCCTTGAAAAGAGGAAACGGGGATGAATAAATGCAGACCGAGTAAGGAAGTAGATTCCTCTTTGTCAAAAGTTATACAAAAAATAAATACATTTTAACAGAAGAAAGAAAATAATACACATGATATATGGGTATAGTTTGGAGTGGTATCCGGCGATGGTCATGAAGCATGACTCTATATGGATGGTGGAGAGAGCAGCTCTTCTATTGGATTTACCACGTGTTGCATGTACAGTACAAACACACGGCAAATTGTGCAAGTTGACTTACAATATATAAAGAATTGCATCATCTTTTTTAGGTGCTTGATTTGCAACTGTTAAACTGTTTAACTGTTAAATAGTAAAAAAGATTTCACAAAAATGATTACTTAAAATCACTAGTTAGATTTATTGGCTCTATTACAATCTTCTGTTCATTGTTTTTGTATTTGTTTTCTTTCTCTGCCTTTAATTGTTAATATTGAGCAATGCAGTTTTATTAAAAACCTTCATTTAAATGACTGCTTCCCCCCGATTTTGAATGTGACTGAATATCTCACACACTTGTTATTTGTAATAATAATGGCCTAAACATGCTCACTATTTTTGCACATAATTAATTGCATTAACACTCAAATTAGATCCCATTATTTTGCTTGCATGTTTCCTGTTTTGGTTGTATATCTACTTTGTTTACTTTTTGAGTTGTACGTATTTCTGATTTGTGGTAACTTGCTATTGTGGTTTTAGGTTCAGTTGTTTGCGGTTGCATTTTTGCTTCGACCTCTTTTGCAAATTCATTATCAAGAAACTTCAGCCCATAATTTTTGTCTTCTACACAAACTGTTAGTATCGAGAACAATATTACAGTTTATCAATACATTCACACTCTTTTAACCACATTTCAATTATGTTCCTAGTGCAAAAAATAAATGTAATTGGCAGACTATAAATTCAATTTCACATCAACGGATTCCCTCCGATTATTTAGCTTCACCATGTAGAAGGACGACTCTAATTAGGCTCATGTTGAGTCAAAACAAATCCACCAAGTCTTTCCAGAAGGTTTTGAATCTTCTCCAAAGAACAAACGATTACATTTGCTACCAGTGTACCATCTCTTGTCTTCTGTCCAAAGTGCGGCGGAGTGGCCCAGAGACGAGCGATAATCACGGAGCTGGCGGATCGTTAGAGACTGTGGGACATCTAGCAGTAGCAGCTGCTAAGTCTACATTCCAAATTTTGATTACAGAAGAGCCCCGATGCTAGGCTTGTGCTGGCTGTAACGCCACACTAAGAACGCTAACTGGCCAAACATTTTCAAACACCCATCCTCTTTCTATTGTTAAAACTGGAAGAAGGAAGCAGGGTTTGTCTAAAAATCATATACACTCATTCTCATCAAAGCGTTAACAATTGTGCTGGTAATTACAAGCAGATGGGACCTCCTAATTTAACTGAGTGAGACGGGCAGATGCTCTATTCCCTTAATTCATTGTGCATTATGAATGCATTTTTATCCTGTTATATATTATAAATAACTATATTAGCTCCTGCCGGTCACCAAATGAGTCATGCCTTCTAACAAGTTAGATTGTGACTCACAGCAGCTAAGGAACATCGTATTATACAGAATATTTTTTCACCTACTCATCAATAATTTTTTTTTCTTTTTTCCCTCGTATTTTTAACCAAAAAAATCAATTGAGTGAGTGCAACAAACATTAATGTGAAATCTGAGAAGAAACCATTCAAGCTGTTACCATGCTCAGACCCGATCCCCCCTGGTACACGGAAAATAAATGGAGCTCAGGCATATACAGGGCATCAGTCATGACTGCTTAAATGCACACGAGCAGCATGCTATTTCAGGGCTGTTTGGACTGAGATTCGATTGTTGTCTCATGGCGCAGAGCGACAAGTTCCCAGGGATTTTTATATTGTCCAGTGATAATTAAAGAGCACTCTAGTCTGACTTGCGGTAAGCAACGGTGATTGGTGGTATGGTACAAAGTATAGATGCAGTATAGATTTAGGATAAGATTGCAATAAAAAAATGGTACTTAAAAGGTACAAAAGTGTAGCAGGGTATCCAACCTGATCCAATTAATAATTTGCCAAGATGCAAAGCTGAAAAGGATCTTTACTGTATATCGAATTGGTTGTAACAAACTCTTTACCTCTGGCTACATATCTGCTTATTTACAGTCATAACTTAAGATCAAGGCTTACATGGCAACAATTCTGGAGTGCAATATGATACCAAAAATGCATTGATACTCTAAGGTAGCAAGCGATATGTTTTGGGGTGTAGCTACTTTCTTCAAAAAACACTAAGTACCAGTAACTAGAACACACGAGTTGTACAGTTTTCAAAAAACATCATTTTTCTTTTCTTTAATGAGGGGCGGGGTCAGTCTGTAACAGAAAATGACATGGGCTGGAGTGACTATCAGTTTGATCATTACATTTCAAGAGATATATACTGACCAGGCATCACTGTTTGGCCACCGATCAGACCAAATCATAATGAGCGATCATTATGAGCACCTGCCTAATATTAAGTTGGTGCCCCTTTTGCTGTCAAAACAGTTCTGACCCCTTCGAGCATCAACAGCATTAACTTATAGTCACACTCTTATCACCCAAATGAGAATGGGTTTCCTTTTTGAGTTTCCTCTCAAGGTTTCTTCCTCATAACAACTAAGGAAGTTTTTCCTTGCCACTGTCACCCCAGGCTGCTCTTCAGGGATAAATACACATCATTCACCTTAATTCTTAAATTCTGTAAAGCTGCTTTTAGACAATGTCCATTGTGAAAAGTGCTATAGAAATAAATTGACTTGACTTCTTCAGCAATTTGAGCTACAGGAGTTCGTATGTTGGATCAGACCACACTGGCCAGCCCGTCCATGACCCTGTCAACGGTTTACCATTTGTTCCTTCCTTGGAGCACTTTTAATAGATACTGACTACAGCAGACCAGGAGCATCCCAAAAGAGCTGCAGTTTTGGAGATGCTCTGACCCAGACGTCTAGACGTCACAATTTAGCCGTTGTCAAATTCGCTCAAATCCTTACGCTCGCCCATTTTTCCTGTTTTTACACATCAACTTTGAGGACAAAATGTTCACTTGCTGCCTTATAAATAAATTCCACCCACTAAGAGGTGCCTGATCGGTGTATAGCCTATTAAAAAGCATTACAATCTTAATTATATTTTTTCATATTCATTGCTATTGAAATCAAAACACATGCTGAATGTAACATTCTGTTGTTTGGGCCTAAATCTAACAAATAATTAAGGTACGTGAATAATTTGGGGGAAATTTTTTTGTTTGAAAGCCAACCTTTATCATCGAATATAGATATTTTATGAGTCAAAGATATATTTAAGATTAAAATTTTAAAATATGTCTCTGGCATTGTTCAGAGAGCCATTCCAAATGCAGGAGCAGGCCGTATTTGGCCTACGGGCTGTAGTTTGGAGACCCCTGCCCGAAATGTTTGGCACTGAGTTCATTATTCCAGGCCCCTTCAAGTTTTTAAAGGTTTTTTAATACACTATATGTGGATATCCTTAGTTTAGGTCCTTTACAGCAAGTCTTTTTTTTTATTTAGTTTTGTTTTGGTATGAATTAACGAGCACAGTGGAACTGACCTTTGCTTTGCCCCCTGAAATTAATATGTAAACTCTAACAGTGAAGGCAACTGGGATTTCCCCTGAGAGACTGTGCACTGTTTCTGTTACTGTTGGGTGGCCTTTCACTTTACACAGGTAGCATCACCTCAAAGCAGCTTTTATCTTTTATGGAGTTACTTTGAAAAAAAAAAAGAGAGAGAGAGAGAGAGAGAGAGAGAGAGAGAGAGAGAGAGAGAGA